>PITA01000590.1:55393-195442 GCA_004023965.1 Spilogale gracilis
TGGGGGGGGGGGGGGGTACACGTAGCGACGGCCCTAGTCCTTGCCGCACCCCTGTGCTTGTTCATTCGGCGTACTTCTCCCCTTGGTTCGTGTGCCGTTGGCAATAATGAAGGTTTCGGGGATAACCCAGGAGAATGCGAACCTACTATTGCTGCAGGAAGGAAAGACCTTTGATTTTTATATCTACCTACTCATATAAGTGAAATCAACATATATTCCCTTTTCCCACCCCCAGCAGAGCCGATTAGCGGCAACAGCAGGGCGGGAGCCCTGGGAGTCCCGCAGGACGAGATTTATCCCGGCCTCCAAGGCCCCTGGTCGCCCGCTGCGCCCGGCGGCGTGGGCAGTGCACCTCTTGTAACTCTCGCTCGCAGTGAGTCACGCTCCGGGGATGGCTCTGGGGAAAGGTAACCCGGCTCGTGCTGGCTTGTGCTTCCCGGCGCCGGGCGCCGCTGCTACAGGGCGAGCGCGCGCGCGCGCACGGGTTCCCCGCGCAGTGATGTGGCAGCAGAGGCAGGTCGGATCACGTTGCTGGCCCTGTGCTGGTACCCGTTGGAGACAGGATTAAGGAGGGAGGCTTTAGAGGTGCCAGCGGTAGTAAACGTGTGCTCTGCACACTCCCGGCGTCGCTTATCACACGGCGGGAGGGGGCGGAGGGGGTAGCCACGCAGCACCACCCCAGGAGTCGAGGGGCGACGGAGTTTAGCTGGCGAGTGATAATGCTGCATTGCTTTTCCGCGGTAGCCCCTCTTGTGCCCCCCCTTCTCCCCCCTCCCTCCCGCCGCGTTCCTCTGGGAGCACCAGAGGCCCCAAACGTCGTCATCTGCTTCTGTGATTAGTGGCACCGCAATTCCGGCTGCTGCGGGAAGTTTGGGTGGCCCAGGGACACCGTGTCGCCAAAAGACACTTGGATTGCGTCGTTCTGACTCAGTGACTACATTTTTATTTATTTTAAATCCTTCAGAGAACGGATTTCTTGTTGCCCCATTAGGGGGAATGGGGCAACCTCTAACCAGGGCCAAGGGGTCCCCCCAGGCCACTGAGCGGTGAGCAAACAAGTCTCCAAATTTTCCTTCGGGACTGAAGTTTACCCACCGTGAATTATCTCTTTCCTTTCTGTGCTCCAAACCACCAGTGCAGTCGGTGGCGAAGCAAACAGCCACGTTCACGTTCCTGCACCGTAATGACGGACGAACTGAGGGAGTAGCATTTCCGAGACGAGCCCAGGAAGCCCTGGCTGCCCCGCACCCCCGGCGCCTCCTCCCCCTCCCCCAGCTGACTGCAAAGCCTTCGGGAAGATGAATAGCTTGGCCGAAGTTGTTTTTCCTTTCCGGTGGCCCTGATCAGGTGTCCCCGCCCCCTCCTGCCTCTCGCCTTCCCTCGCAGCCTGCTCCCGACACCCCCTCTTGGCCCGGCCCCTCCTCCCCCGCCCCCCTCCGGACTGGACCGCGGATGGTACGTTCCGCACGTGAGCTGGGTGCTGGTCTGGCCGGCGACGCGCGTGCCCTGTGGCCAAACACTGCCCGGAGTGAGAGCAAACTACCAGCGCAGTAGGGCCGGCGCGAGTGTGCGTGCGTGTGTGTGCGTGTGTGCGAGAGAGCGAGCGCGGTGGGAGGGGGGGAACCAACTGCTTCACACTTTCAACACTGCACTGAAGAAGGGAGAGAGAGAGACTGGAGACGCACAGATCCCCCCAAGATCTCCCAAAGCTATCGTCCCACAGATTATAGAACAGAACCCCAAAAATCGAAACAGAGGAAACGGACAGCGGTTGAACATGGACGAAGGAATTCCTCATTTGCAAGAGAGACAGTTACTGGAACATAGAGATTTTATAGGGTAAGGTGCACGCACCCTTGCGAATATCTGTCTAGGCTTCAGTTTGATTTTTTTTTTTCTTCTCCAGAAAGTGGTATGGAGCGGGCAAGGACAATGCCCCTCCCCGAATGGGTGCCTGATGCTGATTTCTGTTTTGCAGACTGGACTATTCCTCTTTGTATATGTGTAAGCCCAAAAGGAGCGTGAAGCGAGACGATAGCAAGGTAAGTGTAAGTTTCCGATGTTCCCATAACCTGCCTGGATAGTTAATTAGGGCCATTGATTTCACAGCGAAGCTCTGCCCGCAAATATATTCTAACCCTTGAGCTTTCCCAACTGTGAATTTTAAGTGGTTTGCTGGATACTCTCAGGGGGAGATTAAACATCACACCTGAATTCAAATTGCATTTCAGAACAGTCCAGAGGAAAAGGTTTCTTGGGCATAGTTTATCACACAATATGGGGGTTTTGGGGGGGGATATTTTTTTTTATAGAATAAATGTGTAGCTTATTGTTTTCTTTCTTTCATGATTGTCGTGTATTAAGGATACCTACAAATTACCGCACAGATTAATAGAAAAGAAAAGAAGAGATCGAATTAATGAATGCATTGCTCAGCTGAAAGATTTACTGCCTGAACATCTGAAGTTGACAGTAAGATGCACATTTTCATTCTTTGCTGCTCTCCAAGGGCGTGTTAATAGCTTGGTACTACTCCCAGAGATATAAGAATAAATGTAAATATCATATGTCTTACAACTTATGCTGTAGTGTAGAGTTTCCCACACTCTCAAGAGTAGGTGCTCACAATTGGAGGCAAGAAATCATGTATAACCCATCTTCTGGAAAGCTCAAGAAGTATAGGAATAGTACTTCTTTCAAAGTGTTTGCTTAAGTTGCTGTGCTGAGTGGAGAGCCAATCAAGCTAAATCTGTGTTTTTAAGTAACCAAGTGCCCCCTTCTCTTTTGCACCACTGCAGACTCTGGGGCATCTGGAGAAAGCGGTAGTCTTGGAATTAACTTTGAAACACTTAAAAGCTTTAACAGCCTTAACCGAGCAGCAGCATCAGAAGATAATTGCTTTACAGAATGGTAAGTCAGTTCAGGGAGGCCAGCCCACCCTAATGAAGCTGGGCAGCCTACAGAGGGGCAGTGTGTAGGACTCTAGCCCCTGCCCCCACCTCCTTCCTTGGGCCCATGGACTCATTCCCATTTATTAAATTGCTTATACTTTCCCTTCATTGGAAAGTGCCCACTTCCCGAAGCATCCTGGAGGCTTTCAGCAGAACTCAGAGGAATCAGATTTTTATTTAAAGTGGCGGTTGTGCTCTCCACTTCGGCTTTTCAGCTGAGAGTAGAGCGCCCCCCTGCTCCCACCCCCGCCACCCTCCCCCCCGCAACCGGTGGATTATATCACCCGAATACAGAGGAAAAACCGAGATCACTTTAGTCAATGTAGGGCCCACGTGATAAGCAGATGTTTTAACGTCGGTATTTTTCTTCTTGCCTCCATTCCTCTGTCCCCACCCCCACCCCCTTCCTCATCCTAGGGGAGCGATCTCTGAAATCGCCCATTCAGTCCGACTTGGATGCGTTCCACTCGGGATTTCAAACATGCGCCAAAGAAGTCTTGCAATACCTCTCCCGATTTGAAAGCTGGACGCCCAGGGAGCAGCGGTGTGTCCAGCTAATCAACCACTTGCACGCCGTGGCCACCCAGTTCTTGCCCACCCCCCAGCTGTTGACTCAACAGGTCCCACTGAGCAAAGGCACCGGCGTGCCCTCGGCCGCCGCCCCCGCAGGGTCCGCGGCCGCCCCCTGCCTGGAGCGCGCTGGGCAGAAGCTTGAGCCCCTTGCCCACTGCGTGCCGGTCATCCAGCGGACTCAGCCCAGCGCCGAGCTCGCCGCCGAGAACGACACGGACACCGACAGCGGCTACGGCGGCGAGGCCGAGGCGAGGCCGGACCGCGAGAAGGGCAAAGGTTCCGGGGCGGGCCGCGTCACCATCAAGCAAGAGCCCCCCGGGGAGGATTCGCCGGCGCCCAAGAGGATGAAGCTGGATTCCCGCGGCGGCGGCGGCCTGGGGGGCGGCGCGGCGGCGGCGGCTGCCGCGCTCCTGGGGCCCGACCCGGCAGCCGCCGCCGCAGCACTGCTGAGACCCGACGCCGCCCTGCTCAGCTCGCTGGTGGCGTTCGGCGGAGGCGGGGGCGCGCCCTTTGCGCAGCCCGCCGCCGCCGCCGCCGCCGCGGCCCCCTTCTGCCTGCCCTTCTACTTCCTCTCGCCTTCGGCAGCCGCCGCCTACGTGCAGCCCTTCCTGGACAAGAGCGGCCTGGAGAAGTACCTGTACCCGGCTGCGGCTGCCGCCCCGTTCCCACTGCTGTACCCCGGCATCCCCGCGCCGGCGGCCGCCGCCGCCGCAGCAGCCGCAGCCGCCGCCGCCGCCGCCTTCCCTTGCCTGTCCTCGGTGTTGTCGCCCCCTCCCGAGAAGGCCAGCGCCGCTGCCGCGACCCTCTTGGCGCACGAGGTGGCGCCCCCTGGGGCACTGCACACCCCGCACCCGCACGGCCGCACCCACCTGTCCTTCGCCAGCGCCCGTGAGCCGGGAAACCCGGAGAGCTCTGCTCAGGAAGATCCCTCGCAGCCAGGAAAGGAAACCCACTGAATCCTCGCCCCCTTTCTTAGACAGGACGAGGCTTCACGCGGAATAATAATATTAATAAGTTAAAACACCCTTAACGTTTTTAAGGGAGGAAGTGTAATAGATGCACGACAGGCTTTTAAAACAACAACACAGGTGTTTTGTGTACATTTGGAGTTCCTGTTTTGCTCATCCCTCACCACCCCACCCTCCGCACACTAACGGCCCTTCCTTCCCCCATCAGCTATAGAAGAACCTCTGCGATATTGATACTTTCTTTAAAGAATTCGCCCAGATAAGTTTTGCCTTCCTTTAGGCCATGTTCCATTATCTTTTAAAATGGGACAGAACCCAATTCTGGAGGGAGAAGGGTCAGCTCCGGCTCCGTGGGTGAGCTGATTGAACCAGGGTAGGGGAACGATGGCAGAGGAGCTGACCTCCAGCAGCCCGCTGGTGGTTTCTATCTGCCAGCCGCATCGCTCTCCCACCTGCTTCAGGAAGCTTTCCGCAAGCAGAAAAAAGATCCTTTAGAATTGAAGTTACTCTTCAGTATTTTATAATGTTCAGCTTTTTAAAAGGCATATATTTTTCAAAGAGGAAGAAGTGAGGATGCAGCCACTCACGTTGCAACCTGTCCTGAAGTGGTTTGAAATGTATCCCTTAGTAACTTGCTCTTGTTTAAAGAGACTCAGAGTTGGGCCATTGTCAGAACTGAGTGAGGGAAGGAGATGGATGAGGAAGGCCAGAATCATTCTTGATACATTTACTAGCACTTTATGGAGAAATTGACCGTGAATCAATGGACGTGTCTTAATTTCATTCATATATAGTGCACCTATTCCCATCTTGTCATTATTTAATTCACCATGTTCCTAAGTTTTTATAATATTGCTGTAAAAAAAAAGGAATGTGCACTGAACTTAAAAAAGAAAACAGATCCAAAATGATTTATCCTATTTTCTGTTAAATAACAAAAGTGGAGGAAAGCATTAAACTGGTCAGTTTTGATTGGAAATGCTATAAAGATGTGGAATGAAGCCCTGTGAGGCCTTCCTATCTCCAAGTCTATGTATTTTCTGGAGACCAAACCAGATACCAGATAATCACAAAGAAAGCTTTTTTAATAAGGCTTAAACCAAGACCTTGTCTAGATATTTTTAGTTTGTTGCCAAGGTAGCACTGTGAGAAATCTCACTTGAATGTTATGTAAGGGGTGAGACACAACAGTCTGACTATAAGTGAAGACAATATCTGGGTCTTTTAGTCAGTTTGGTGCATTTGCTGCTGCTGTTGCTACTGTTTGCCTCAAACGCTGTGTTTAAACAACGTTAAACTCTTAGCCTACAAGGTGGCTCTTATGTACATAGTTGTTAATACATCCAATTAATGATGTCTGACATGCTATTTTTGTAGGGAGAAACTATGTGCTAATGATATTTTGAGTTAAAATATCTTTTGGGGAGGATTTGCTGAAAAGTTGCACTTTTGTTACAATGCTTATGCTTGGTACAAGCTTATGCAGTCTTAAATTATTAAAAAAAATAAATACTGTCTGCAAGAAACCAGCTGGTTTAGAAAATTTTAGTATGTGAAGATAAACTAGAAATTATCTTTATATTCTAGTATTTTCAGCACTCCATAAATTCTATTACCTAAATATTGCCACACTATTTTGTGATTTTAAAATTCTTACTAAGGAATAAAAACTTTAATACATGATACGAGATTGTCTAATAATTAAAAAGACATAATGCTCAATTTTAAGGCATCTATAAATTTAGGGATGAAAGTTATTAACGTTCTCAGATATACAGCTTTGTCTTTGGCTTGATGTCACACATTTCCCATTTCTTACAAGCCTCCAGGCTCTGGCTGTGTCTGCCTACTTGTTTCCAATGTATCTCAATGAAAAGTGCAAAAGAAAAACCTGCCAATCCCTTGCGTGGTCTGTTTATGTTAGACCCAATTTTGATTGATGAATTTTTCACTTCTCATCTTGACTTCAGATAGACTTTTGTATGGTCTGGCGTTTCTCCTTCATTGGGTCCAGTATAAATACACTGCCACTTAGGGGTGCTTAACTTCTCCTTATATTTTTAGCTCCTTAACCTTTATAAAAGAATTCTCCTGGGACTTAATCATGGAATTCAAGGAAAAGAAATAATTAGTTGTAGACTTTTCTCAGATTCATGACCAAATTTGTGATTTGATATGTGAAAGACTGTCAGTTTTTCGTTTCAATAACATTCTTCACAAACACCTTGATTTTTGAAAGGTGTTGAAATAATAGTCAAAATTTACAAGATGTAGAAAAAGTGCTCCCTCTGCTGACTTACAGCAGCCAAACTACAAGTCCTAGAATGTGGAGCCAAAGGAACCTCAGAAATCAGGTTGTCCAGCCCCCTGCATTTTATAATATGAAGCCCAGAGATATCCTATATCCTCCTAAGATCAGATGAACAGCTATCTGAAGCTAGCACAATAGGCCAAGATCTGCGTCCCGCCAGTCAGTAAATGACCTCCCACCACAGCATCTTCAACCACATAAACTGAATTTGGGCAGCATTCATGAAACGTCATAAATAAACCACGAGAACAAAGGAAATAAAAATCACCATTAGAAAACCAGGGAGGATTTTTGAGCATTGTAATTTACTGAACTTAGAAAAATATTGTGTAAATCAGAATAATTGGCAAAAGTAATATTTTAAGTATTTTGAGCTACATTTTAATGCCATATTGTAATATTAGTTTCATAACCAAAAAAGTTTCAAATTTAATTGGGGAACAATAGATGTTTCAACAATTGTGTAATTTCGGTACGATAAAGTAAAAAACCTTAGGGTTGGGCCAGATTTTATTTATTCTAAATGCCCATATACTTACATGGCAATAAGATAAAGTTAGTGAGGACAGAACTGCAAAATAATATGGTCTATTTGGCATCTGAAATTTGTTATTTTGGTAATTGATTATTTTACGAATTAAAACACTGAAGTAATGACTCCAGCAATGATTCGCTAATGGTCCTATACCTGCAGTGGCTAACTTTTAGCCAAAATGTGTTGTAATACATGCGGTTTTTCAACTTAAGACAGATATCAATCGTGGGTTAGGGCTGCTTCATACATATAGTATACCTATAGTATTATGCCACTTGACTTTGCATACATGTATTTTTCAGTGAACATTGTTTTGAGTTGATAAGTGGCCTTTTCCCCACAAAGAACTAAGACACTAGAAACTACATTTTAATAGCTATTTAGAGTATGACTGGGGTTTTACTTCCTATCACTGTGAAAACTATTTTTCATTTAGTTCTCTGTTACTGGCCATGCAGGCTCTAAGTTTGGTTTTTGCTCCTCATCTGAGATTTGTTCAAAAGTAGGTAAAGGAAGAAGCCTTAGCCTATTTTTGAATATGTCCCAGGTCCATTTTGAACCTCTCTGTGCAAGGCGATTGCCAGGTCTGAGATCCTTAGAAGACAAGGCTGGGCAAACATATTAAGGCCTTTAGATAGAAAGGAACAGAGGCCTCATGAACCAATCCAGGCCAGTATAATGCCAAAAGCTGGCTGTACCATGGTGACAATAGTCTTTTACTTCAGATGGCAATCTGATATTTTTCATTGAACAAAAATTCTTTTTTTAAAGATTTTATTTATTTATTAGAGGGAGAAAGAGAAAGACAGCATGAGAGGGGAGAAGGTCAGAGGAAAAAGCAGACTCCCCATGGAGCTGGGAACACAATGCGGGACTCAATCCAGGGACTCTGAGATCATGACCTGAGCCAAAGGCAGTGGCTTAACCAATTGAGCCACCCAGGTGCCCCCAAACCAAAAAATTTCTAATCTACTGGATGCTCAGATCAATACCTGTTGTTCTCAGAATGCATATATTGTGTAGGCTAAAGTCCAGGGTAAGTTCTAGTTTTTCAAAGAATTTAATAGAGGATTTACACAGAAGATTATCACATATTTTCTGTGATCAGGATGAGATTTATACTAAAAAAAAAAAATGTCCAGAATGTACTTTAAAAATAGGCTCCTAGAAAGGAGTTGGACGTTTGTCTTATAATTCAGCTGCTTGCACTAGTTCAGTGATTCTGTATTGGAAGCTCCAAACAAATGTAAAAGTATACCTTTTTAAAAGTTGATATTTTAAAATTCTGAATTCAGTGATGCCAAGTTATCTGGCCTCAGGGAACACTATGTGCCCCATGAACAATGATTCAGAAAACTGAAGCTTCTGTGTTCAAGTGCCAATATTGTTTATCTTTTAGTGGAAAGCTTACTAAAACATGCCACATATGTCCTCTAAAGTGTCTTCTACATGTTAGAAAGAAATACCCTCTCTGTAGTTACCCATTCTCAGTAAATCAGGGTCACCATGATAAACATCACTTTTGCACAATGCATGTCATCTGGGAGTACTGGCATCTGCACTAAACTCTTTTTGAGTTCTTAGATCTGCTTTTTATGGGGTTTTCAGTCTCTTTACTCATGATCAGGCTGCCAGCTGTCACTTCTTGGTATGTCAGAGTGCCTGCCTCCAGCTCTTATCTAATTTGCTATCTCTGACTTGCTGTGGCCTCGGAAACCATTTAACCAAAACCACACCCATTTGAAATGTGTCTAAAATTAGAATAAATAGGCTCCAACAGAAGTACCTGAGGGGCACTTTTTTAAATTGTGTGTGCTTGTAGAATCAGTAACATGGTTCTCCTACAACCTTTGTTTTCTTCATTTCTTTTACTTTGCACATTCTCAGCTATGTTCCCTATCGAGAACATGTATGCAAAAGCCCTCAGATATGTTATGTATTTTTGATCATCTTATTACATAAAAAAGCAGCTTACTAATGCTTTTATTCCACAACCACAAAATACAGACATTTCCACAACTGAAACAAATTGTTTTATTTGATCAACACTTCTTTCTCTCAGATTGATAGTAATAGGGGACCAAGGGCCGTTTGTGAAAACTGATTCAGCACTTTGATTCACCAATGACCCTGGCCCTGCTTTTGGTGTATAAGTTCCTCCACCTCTGAGTTTTGGAAACATCGGGTGGCAGGTCCAGGGAAAGCATTCTGGAAAACTGGGAGCTGGGTGTGGAGGCCCAGATGCTGCCTCTGGATTTAGACACATGTCAGAGAGCTTCTGGTCAGAGGTTTCAGACTCCCTACTGATGGCAACACACACCTTTTCTCTGTGAGCCTATAAATTCAATAAACAGTGGGCATGGGGGTACAGGCATTTGTTTTGCTCCTACTATATGTGAGGTGCTGTGATAGGGATGGAGAACCAAAGATTCATAATCTCTGAAGGTCTCAAAGTCTAGTACGGGTGACACACTACACCAAAACAGATCACAATACAACATACTCAGTCCTCTACCAAGGTGAATACAATACTAGGGGGTGAGGGGTACTACTTTCAGCTGTGTGGGTCAGAGGCCTAGAGTTGTAGCTGGGTTTCCCAGAAAGAATAGGTGAATGAGTCCATGGGGCCATCTCTAAGAAGGTTCTGATATACTCAGGTCCTGTGCTGAGCACCAGAAGTGTAACTGGCTCTATCTAAGTTCTGAGCACTGACTTCCTAATTTCTCAGTCTCTTTAGAACTTGACTGCTGTCCTGGCTCTCGCCATCATTTCCTCCTAGAACCTGAACCATGAGCTGGGACTGAGGGGTCATGGTGTTTCCTACTGCAAAGGACAGCATTTATAGAATGATAATTTCTAATGTAAAAGGTGGCAAGAAGGGGCTAGTACCTCACAAGCAGCTTGGTCTCACCTCAAACATCTATCTGTCCTACAGAAGAAACTAAGGGTCACTTCTTTCCCTTCAAGTAAGGGCATGATGATGATCCATGTTCTTCATTCAGTACCTGAAGGGGAAATGAGAGAGAGTGAGCAGTTCTAGAGGGAAACAAGGAATCCTAAGGTCTATTTTTTAAAACCTCCAGGAGGAAGCTGAAGCAAGCAACTAGTACAAGGTCACATAACTCAGTAAGCAGCAGAATCAGGACTAGAACCGGATTCTTTGGTTCTGAGTCCACTGCTCTTTATGTTATTACTCTATAGCAGTAACAATGAAGAGAGGACAGTCTGAGATTTGCTCATGACATGAGTTGAGCTAGTCCATGTGAGATCCTAAGAGGCAAAGTTTGTGTTGTTGGTGAAGAAAGGAAGGATGGTCAGGTAATGCCCTTCTAAAACATGGCATAGAACAGGAAATAATTGGAGATACAGAAATTCTGGAAACACAATATTCAAGTTCCCCTACAAAGAACTCTGCAGTTCCGCTGTATACTTAATTTGGAGATATCCAGAAATGTGCCCTCTTTTGTTTGGAAGTCCCCACAGGATCCGATGAGCTACCTCTGCCTCTTCCTCTCCTACCCGTGTGCCTCTGGTTGAATTCTAAAGATTCTCCATGAAAGAAAGGTTCAAAGCAAACTGAATCTGGACAGAAGGAACATTTAGAATTGAGGAAGTAGGAAAGAGGGCGATTTACTACAGTTTTTATGTGGAATATTTCTAGGGCCTTTTAAACTTTAGCTTCAGTTTCAATTTGAAGCCTCTTACATATTGGTATACACGTGTGTATACCTAGAATATCAAATGTTTCACAGCTGAAGTATTGAGTATCCGCCACATAGCCCTGTAATAAACTTTGCTTCCATATGCGGCTTTGCAGGTTCAGTATCATGTGTAGAAAATTAGTTTGCACAGGGTAACTTCAACCTGGATCCAATTCCTGTAGACTTCAACGACTCAGAATAGTCAGAAAATATCCTATAATACATTTTAAAGACCCTGGCTTCTCTAGGATACCTTAAGCGGGTCTGGTTTTTCGAGCATATGTTATGTTGAGCAAGGTGCATCTGCATAGCTACACTGTAGCTAGCTGGGTGATCCTCATGTGACCGAACAGGTGAAGAAACCTGACGGCATGCCCGCACCCCTGGGGAGCTACTGCAGACGCAAGTGGACGCGATGAAGGATCTATTTCTGAGCTCTGCGTTTGAAACGTACTCATTTAAAAACTGGTAAACCAACTCTAGCTCTTTAAATCGCCACAGGAGCGCTGCTCGGCGGAGAATTAAAGCGGAGGGGAATAAAGTCCTCAGCCCTGAGATCTTCAAGGAGCTCTAGGATTGGAAAGAGAAAAGCATTCTTAGGTTGCCTAGCGATAAATCTGCGGATGATATCATTCTCCCGGAGGCCGGCCTCCCCCTCCGGTCCCCTCCCGGCCGGCTTTCCTCCCCTCCTCCCCCCCCCCCCACTCCCAAGCGGGGGTTCAAAGTACAGCCGCGCGAGTTGAGGGAGCCCGAGCCGGACGCGGCGCTGTCACGTGCGCCCGCACATGCCCGGGCGCACGCTGTGCGGCACGTGAGAGGGGGCGGGGCGGGGGCGGGGAGGTGCCCGCTCGCGGCTTCCGCGCGTGCGCTCTAGCCCCCACGCTCTCCGCCCCCCCAGACACCCGCGCCCCAGCCGCCGACGGGCGGCGGGGGCTGATGGTAGGGACTGCAGAGCCGAGGGCGGGGCCGACGGGTGGGGTTGAGGACGCGCCCTCCCAACAGCTGCGACACAGTCTTCCCCGCCGACTCTTAGCGGGCCGGGCCTACGTAGTCATTCCTCCCAAATTAAAGCTGGCTTGGACTCCGGGCTCCTCGAACCATTCTGACACAGCAGTTTCCGAGCTGTCCTCCTGGGCGCGGGTTAGAGGAAGGTCGACAGCCACGGAGGGACGGCCTCGGGGCGGGGACTTCAAGCCTGGGCTGGCCGCGGCCGAGGGAAGTGACGGGCCGGGCGGGGGCGGGGGTTGCGGGAGGCGGGGAAGGAAGGTGGCTGGCAAACCCGGTCGCGTCGGGAGTAGGGCCAGACCGCGTCCTGCCCTGGTCCCCGGGCCACGTCTTGCTGGAGAAACCCCGGGCGGTCGGTGGGACTGGGTAGAGTGCTGGACCAGACAGGGGTCTGGGCAAACCGGTCTGGTGGAGGCATTGGCGTCTTTCATTGGTCTCAGTTTTGCAAATTGAATTCCCACTTATGAAGCACTACAGGATTTGGGACTTTCCGTGCAGGGTGTACAGTAAAAGAAGTGATTTTTATGGCACCAGTGGATTCTGCGTGGTGCAGTAAAGTGAAGGAAGTTAATGTAGGCAGGGGCTGAGGGATGGCTTTTCTTTTTAAGTTATATTCTAAAAGATGATTTACAAATCCCTTAGAAAAAATGATCAGATCCCACACTTTCACTTTTCGAAGTGTTCACGTTGATTTTGTAAAACGTCCAGAAACATGCACGTTTATAAATGACATAAAATGAGTAGTGTGGAGGAATTTCGTCTTCATGATGCCCTTTAGATAACCGAGAATACCCAGAAGTGTAATAAAAGTAGGGAAGCACTATTGCCTCCTGCAAATATGGTTTTGGTCTTGTGATGGAAAGTGATCTCCAGCATTGCCAGTAATATTTGGACAGGTCAGGTGCCAGTATTTGCAAAGACATCATAGAATGGTTGTGTACTGTCCAGTGTAAAGAGCACAGTGAGTACCACCCTTGAGTCAGACTGCTAGAGGCTAACAGACGTTCACAAAGCACAGGATGAATTCATTGTTTGTTGTTTGCCTTTTAATGATAGGTGTGCATAATGTCTGAGACAGTCTAGTTATTAATAATATCTTGAGAGTTAAAAAAAAGCAAAGAGACTTCAAAGATGCGCTCAATAAATTTCTACGGAGCTCTTACTATGTGCCAGGCATGGGGGATACGGCAGCTGTCCATACTGACAAATTCATCCCCCATTATGGTTCTCAGAACTTGCCGGCAAAACCTCCGAGGTTCCCAGGCACTTGCCAAGTGATTATTGTTGTGACAACTACTGATCAGTATCCCTCTGCACTGGATTTTTTTCACTTGGCACTTATGAAAAATGCCAGGTGAAAGGAATAAATCTTTAGTCCCATCAGTGCACATGCCTTCTCTCCTCTCCCTTTTCCCTTTCCCTCACCCCCTGGATTCACACTTGTCTGATCTTCCAAGAGGGCAACCTTGATCCTTACCCAGAATATTAGTACTTGCTCATCCATCTGCCTGCAACACTCGGCCCTAGATGTTTGGATAGCTGATTCCAACCCTCCAGTCCCCACCTTTTTAGAAAGGTCTGCTCCAATGCTACTTTTTGAGAGAGGCCTTCCCTGAGCAACTCAAAAGCCACATATAAAATACCAGTTCCCCCCATCATTCTTTATTTTTACCCTATTTTTTTTCACAGCCCATATCACCCCTGACATAGTGTGTGTACACACACATACACAATTTGCTTACTGCTTGTCTGACTCACTAGGATGAACAAGGACTTTGTTCTGTTCTTTGTTGGTTGTCCAGTGCCAAGAATGGTACCTGGCTGTAAATAAGTAAATATTTATTTGTATTTTATATAGAAACATGTATCAATTCTCAATAAATATTTGCTGGATTAACGAACATCTCTGGCAAGCACTTTAGCTAGGTCATCTCACCAAAGACAACAGTGCAGTCCCTCTCAAAGTGTCTTTTTCCGTATTAAGACTCCATTTCCTCAACACTTACTAAGCACCCGCTATATTCCAGGTGCTGCGTGACATGGAGACTTCAGCAAGTGGTAAGGGGTTAAAGGCAGTTAGCATCCCATACTAGCAAATGGGAAAAGATTCAGAGTGGTTTGATTGAATTTTTATTGTCACAATAAAATTGTAAGATATGGTATTGAAGCATTAATTGAGTTCCCCTAACAAGAGAGTTAATAGCAATTTCATCGTATTCTAAACGATAGCAACTTATTGTGTTAAAAACGTTGTTTACTTAAAATATCTTCTTTGAAGTTAAAAAATGTTCATATTATTTCTCCATCCCCTGAGTTAGAACAAGCCACAATTGCCCTGTAGAAGGAGGAGCAAGTTTCAAAACAGGTTGTATGTCAGCTCTCAACTGGGTATCTGACCCGGTGTGGAGCTGAGTGAGACCTACTGAAGCCCTGCTTCCCCCAATGGAATCCACAACGTGGTGACAAGGGCTTGATGCTCCCAGATGCTTCAGCTCTTCAGGGCTCTGCCAGGTGTGGTAACCTTTGTCCCCTGGTGAATGAGCTTCTTCCAGGCAAGAGCCAGCTTCATCTATTCATCAGTGTGTGCTCAGCAGCAAGCACAATACCTGGCACACAGTAAACACTCGATAAATGGCTGTTGAAATCCAAATCATCCTCTCCATTCCCACAGTCATTGTCCTAGTTTCAAGCTTTGTCATCTCTCACCTGCACTATTGCAAGAATCTGCTTGCTCGGTGGCCTTTGTCCAGTCTTCCTTTCCCCAAACATGGGCAGCACAGCCGGCACAATTGCATACAAGGGCATTGCCAGGGACTCCCCATGACAGGAAACATGACAGGCATCAAGGCTTAAACCTTCCCTTTTTGGTTCCCCCACTTCTAGCTCATCTCCTATGTCCCCCAACCAGGAATGGGAGTCCAGTGCCCCAGCTTCCCTGAACTACCACAGGTCCCTGAATATGCGTGTACTCTCAAATGTTCATCTTTGATTGGAATAGCCTTTATTTGGAGGCCTCCCACTCCTTCAAAACTCAGCTCCAATTAAATCTCCTTTGCGAAAACTTCCAAGATGATTTTAGTCAAATCTTAACCTGACATACTCCTTTGCTTTGTGTTCTCTTAGCCCTTTCCTTTTTTTAAAAAAAAGATTTTATTTATTTATTTGACAGAGAGATCACAAGTAGGCAGAGAGGAGGAAGCAGGCTCCCTCCTGAGCAGAGAGCCCGATGCAGGCCTCAATTCCAGGACCCTGGGACCGTGACCTGAGCTGAAGGCAGAGGCTTTAACCCACTGAGCCAGCCAGGCGTCCTCTTAGCCTTTTCCTTAAATCTCCATTTGGGTGTTTAAAAATCTTATTCTGCAAATGTGAATGTGTAAGAAGTGATGTGTGTCCTTATTTTCTGTCAGGAATTGTAACTTGAAGCCACCTTCCCAGAGACTGGTGGAAAACTGTCACTGTGAGCTCTCCTCCTCCTACCGTCGTTAGGATTTCACAAGGACCTGGGATACCAGGATTATGGAGGAAGAACTCCTTTATTCTCAGATTGTCCTAGATAACTGTCAGTATCCAAGCCTGCTCTTCTGCCTCTTACTGGGTAGAAGTTTTTGCCAAGGCCTGGATGATGCAGACCTTGGGGCCACTGGGCCCCTATTCTTCTCCATGTCTTTGCCACACAAGGAGCTGCAGACCTGGGAGCCCATAGGCCTTACTGCTCCTGCTTCTATTTCTTCCTCCTAACATACCTTCAAGCTGAGAGAGGGTTCTAGGGGCAGGCAGTTCACCTACCTGAGTGGTGCTGGAAGATCATAGAGAATGGTAGGGACCACAGGAAATGAGGAGTGGGTGAGGGGGGAGGGTTGTAACCTCTTAAAGAGATAGCCATTACTCAGCCCCAACTAACTATAGCCAGATGAAAATGCAGCCCAGGATCATCAGGCCTTCCAAGAGAGGCTAAAATTGATATTTTAAGGAAAAAATCTACTTTCAAATGTTCCCAATCATTTTTAACAACTTCAAAACCCTATTCATTCCAAATGAAGCATACCTATAAAAGTCTTAGCCCAGAAAAGGTCACTTCAAGACCTCTGCTTTAGAAGAGGTCTGGTGGGATGTTTTCTTCAGGCATTTAACCCCAAACTTCCCTGACACAGCCCTGAAGTCATTCTTAAAAACAGGTGGAGGGGAAAAGACAACGAGAGCATGGATTAACATCTCAGTAAATTACCCTGTCACACTGGGACTTTTCACTTTGTATTAGAATTAATTGTGTGGGTTTCCCACACCTGGTGGCCCAGGCCCTACCACTCTGCCTGGCACCGCTCCGGCCTCCGCTTGGCGCTCCGCGCTCCGCGCTCGCTGCTGTGTGTCAGACTGTTTACTTGTTCTTAGCTCCTTCTCCAGTTTCTTTTATGACCCTCCCAGACCTCTCTCCCACTTACCGCAAGACCTCTGCTTGCCTCCAGACTGGTCACTGTCAGGAAAACCCTGGCTTCATCAAGAAAATTCAGCCCATTGCACATAATATCCCCAAACCCTCAACTCTTCCCGTCCACCTCCTCCCTCACCCTCACTTCCCTTCCCACCACAGCAAAAGGAAGGTGGCCCTTCTGCTCAATTTTAACAAGTTACCTTTCCTGTGTATCATCCACACTGCAGGAAAACTATCTAGGAGGCCTGAGTGGCTCGGCCCAGCGGCCAACTCTTGATTTCAGCTCAGGTCGTGATCTAAGGGTCCCGGGCTCTGTCGGCTTCCAGGCTCAGGAAGGAGTCTGCTTCAGGATTCTCTGTCCCTCCCCACCATTCCCACCCGCTCTCTCAAATAAATAAATATCTCTTTAAAAAAAAACAAAAAAACCAAAATAAAATACTATCTATTAAAACTGTTCTATCCTTTCCATGCCGTGAGTCTAGATCTCTGTTAAGGGAGCTGTGTTACTACCTCATGAAGGTCTTCTTGGAGTCCAGCACCCACCTAGGGACAGGGAAAATGCCCCATAAACATGTATTAAATAAATGCCTTTTTTAATCGAGGGGCTATACCACAGTTCCTAAAAAAATTGTCTGGAGACATAAGACAACTGCTGACACTTGATGCTTTGTAGGTTATTAATCTAGAGAAAGTAGTTTCCCCTGACTCTGAATGTGGGCTAAATTTGGAGGAGCTAATCCAGGAGGGAATGTAGCTGGCAGGCTGGGGAGTTTCTCCTGGGTCAGGTTGGTGCCATCCAGCTGTGAGTTTGCTGTATTAATACCGCCTATCTGTCTTCTCTGATTACTGCTGGTAGGGCTGGCCTTTGGCACTTGCTGAGGGGAGCAAGAGGGAACCTCCGTCACCAAGGGGTCACATTGCTCTCTGTCCCCTCAGGTTCCACCCAAACACAGGGCTTTGCTGTTTCGTTAGCAGAGTACCTCAGGGAAAGACAACAAGCACCAAACTCCTTACCTCTTGTTATGTTTCAAAACATTTTTCTTCCTCCCTTTTCCTCTGACTTTCAAACTTTTTATTTTTTTAATATTCTGATGGTAATTTAAATCTATACAAATCATCTAATTATATTTCTATTTAATCTTACGCTCATGTTTTAAACAAGTATCTCATATCCTATTTTATATCTTCCTTGTTACCCTGCAGACATTTAACTTTTTATTATTTTTGAATTTTTATGTATTTAATATTATTTTACGACTGATTTTATTTTTATTTTAATTTTAACAACTTACTTTAACCTTCTGGTTTCCTTTTCAATTTTATTTTCTTGCTCTAATCTTCCTTCAGCTAATTTTATAGCCCATGTTGTACTTTTTTTTTTTTTTTTTTTTTTTTTTTTTTTTTTTTTTTTTTTTTTTTTTTTTTTTTTTTTTTTTTTTTTTTTTTTTTTTTTTTTTTTTAAAGATTTTATTTATTTATTTGACGAGAGAAACACAGCAAGAGAGGGAACACAAACAGGGGGAGTGAGTGGGGGAGAAGCAGGCTTCTGGCTGAGCAGAGAGCCCGATGTGGGGCTCGATCCCGGGTCTTCAGGATCATGACCTGAGCCGAAGGCAGTCTCTCAACCAACTGAGCCACTCAGGTGCCCCCCATGTTGTACTTTTATGAGTTCCTGTAGTCCTCCTGTTTAAAATCTTGCCTATTTCTTTTAAGATTTTCATATTTTTCAGTTTTCAGCTTTTGATTGCTTGCAAGTCTTCCAGAATCCTTCAGAACCACATTTTAATCTTTAGTCTTTCTTCCCTTTCTTTTTTGGCACTGTAACTTTTTTTTACATTACCTTTTCTCTTATTTATTATCTGTCAGCTGATCTAGCTTAAATAATGACTTGTAAGAGACACACTGAAATTAGAAAAACTTCTCTGCCCCTCCCTGCTTCCTGCCAACCTTTACTGTAAGCACATTTTTTTGCATTCATGTTGCTTTTTGACATAGCATTCATGCAATCTTTATTTTTCTTTGTGTTTTTTCCAATCTATGGTTTGTAATTGTTTTAATAAATTTCTTTTGGTTGCAAGGAACAAACTAATTCCAGTTACCTCAACTGATGGATATTTTATTGTAGGAATGAGTGTGTGAACAAGACACCAGAAGTCTCAGGCGCTGTACAGCCACTGTGCGTCATGCCAGTCCTAGGTGGGGTCCCCAGGAAGAGCTGGAACAGATGCAGATTTGGGCCCCACAGGCACTAGAACAACAACAACAAAAGTTCAGAAGCCAGTGCAATATCAGTGTGGGAATCTTCATTTTATACTTTGTTAATACATGCAACCTAACCAAATCTATATTTCTTTTTTTTTTAAAGATTTTATTTATTTATTTATTTGAGAGAGAGAGAGAGAGAGAGAGAGAGATATCACAAATAGGCAGAAAGGCAGGCAGAGAGAGAGGAGGAAGCAGGTCCTCCGCCGAGCAGAGAGCCCGATGCGAGCCTCGATCCCAGGACCCTGAGATCATGACCTGAGCCGAAGGCAGAGGCTTTAACCCACTGAGCCACCCAGGCGCCCCCAAATCTATATTTCTAAGATTAAAAACAGAATCACATGGACATCTGAGAAGAAGAGTCAAGCCACCGAAAAGACAAAGAAAAGGCCAAGTTCCGGTACCTTCAGATTCCTCCCTAGCAATATTCCCTACGGAAGACAGAGGAGTAAGGTTTATAGAGGTATCATTTGGGAGCTTCGCAGAAATGCAAGATCTCAGTTGCCACTCCATATCTGCTGAATCCAAATCTGCGTGTGACCAGATTTTGAGGTGATTCCTATGAGTATGAAATTCTGAGGGAACAAAAACGTGATGCAGGTTTTAAAAGCCCAACCAAGGAGTCTCTTGTACAGAGAAAGCAAGTTCTCAAATCTGAAAGAATAAAGCAGTGATTCTCAACCCAGGCTGCTTCTTTGACCCTTGCTTGCAACTTCCCTTGGACTTTTTTTTCCTCCTAAGAGAGTCAGTTTGTATAATTTTTCTGAGATTGGAGATATTGACTTGTCTGCACATTAGGACCATTTGAGAATTTTTTTTAACGATTTTATTTATTTATTTGACAGAGAGAGAGAGAGATCACAAATAGGCAGAGAGGCAGGCAGAGAGAGAGAAGGAAGCAGGCTCCCCGCTGAGCAGAGAGCCTGATGTGAGCCTTGATCCCAGGACCCTGAGATCATGACCTGAGCCCAAGGCAGAGGCTTTAACCCACTGAGCCACCCAGGCGCCCTCATTTGAGATTTTTTAAAAATACTGTTGCACGGATCATACTCTCAAGAGAACTTGATTGAACTGGTCTGGGATGATAGCCTAAAGTCACTGGCTTTTCTCGAAGCTCTCAGATCATTACAGTAGGTGGCCAAGGTTGCAAATCATTGACTCAAGGGAAAACAAACCCATCAACCTTCCTTGAGAGAACTATTGAAAGATGGACCCCAGAAAACAAAGAAATGAATCAAAATAAAGAGCTCAGAAATGAAGAAGCTATGGCAAGAGGTAATTATTTAATTAATTTAAGAATAAACTAGAGTTAAATAACTTGGAATTTGGGGGTGGCTCAGGTCATGATCCCGGAATCCAGAATCGAGTCTGCTTCTCCTTCCGCCCTTTACCCCACTTGCATGCTCTCTCTCTCTCACTCTTGCTCTTGCCCTCTCTCAAATAAATAAATACAATCTTAAAAATAAACAGATAACTTGTAATTTTGGTTAGAGAATATCATGACTGGTGCTTTAGGAGGCAAATCTGGTATTGTCTAGCCCCTAAATTTCTGTTTATGCTTTTTGCTCTATCTCACCAAATCATTATTCCTGGGTTTGAGACCATTAGTTCTCAGGGTTTCACAGAAGTGATTGTGGCTCCACATCCCCCCTTCTGCACACCTGATTCTGGGCAAGACTTTCCCCAGCCAGGAGAATTGACAGTGACAATGGTGACTTACTTTGTTCATCTCCTTTCTGACTTGGTCTCTAAAAGAGAGCCAGAGATATGGAGAAGGAGGAGAATAGGGAAAGCCTAATGATGGTGGATTAGAATTAGACATTGCAGCATAAACTCATGACTCTGTTATAGAAACTGTACAGCCCCTGCCTCTCTGGGGCCTTGTTTATCAGATTCCAGCACCTCAGCTGCCACAAACTCTGATCTCTTCCTCTTCAGCTCAGAGGGACTGCCCTTCTCTGCTTGGATTCCAGATGGCTATGCTGCAATCAGGGAAATTTTCCCCAGGCAGGGAGCCAGGTTCTTCATGAGACTCACCTCTAACATTTCTCTGCCTTCAGGGATGGATTGCAGGCTTGCATTGCCTCCTCTGGCCTGGTTTTGCTTATTCTCCAATTTCTGAAGATACTTGCCTTACACAGTGTGTCTAATGTTAGAACCAAGTCAAGAGAGCTCGTACCAGATACTCCATCACAGACAAATCAGAAGTGCTGGACCATGTATACAATAATAGTATTTCATTAATGTCAAATTTCCTGAAACTGATCATTACATTGATGATGAAAGAATTCCTTGATTATGCCTTATGTAGGAACTCCTTGTTCTCAGAATATGCATATTGAAATACACGGTTAGAAGATTATGTGCGGTCAGAAGATAATAATTGGAATAACAATAATACATATATTTGTAGAGGGAACAAGACAAAGAAGTTGATGAAGTATGTATGGAAAATGGTATCAGTGATGAATCCAGATGAAGTGTGTGTGGGGACTTGTCACATTGCTGTTGTATCTTTCTCAAAAGTTTGAAATGTTTTCAAAATAAAGAGTAAACAAACCACCCCTTGCATGATGACTGGACTCAGTGATTCACACCCAGAGTTAGAGTATGGAAAGGAAGGAAAAAGAGTAAATTTATAGTGAAGAAACCTGGCAAACGCCACCTTAACCAGATGACTAAGGCTCATGTCACCAGTGGTAAGTCATTTAGATACCATGTACCCCCTGATAGTGATGAAAAGGTTTTCTCAGTCAAAATTAATAACCTGATTTAAGAATGAATGGGTATCCTTAAATATACCTATCCTTAAATACTTTTTAAATTGGATAAATATTGGCATTTTCATTTATGTCTACCTAGCTTGAGTAGACTCCATCTGTAGAATAATTATGATGTGTATTCATCAGTTTTTCTGTAATTTTATAGTCCAGAGATATTTATGACATTTGTATAAAACAGTGACTTTCCTTCTTAAGTGTAGTTCTCTGTCTCTCTTTTTTGATATCAGTCTTTTTAAAATTAATTTTTATTTTTTTCCATAACCCAGCCACCCCCACACCCCACCCCCATCAGCAACCCTCAGTTTGTTTCCTGAGATTAAGAGTCTCTCATGGTTTGTCTCCCTCCCCGGTCCCATCTCTTTTAATCCAAATGCCAAGATTACTGAATTAATGTCAGTCAAATCATTTCAATGACATTTAGGATATCTTTATTTAAAACAATATTTATTGCATTTACATACACTCTAAAATATACACATACATACTTCTGTCATTAAGAAGAAAGGAATTTTTCATTAAAAATATATATTTGACTTCTCTGGAACCATTCCTTCCCAGTTAGAAGGCAATAATAGGACTGTGGGCTTTGGAGAATGACTATCTGTGTTCATCTTTTGGATTTAAAAGGAGTGTCTTCATCATAAGGTATTGTGAATATTGACACACATGTCCGCACTGTGCTCACAGATTAGAGGTCAGTAAGGAGCTGTACAAGCCTGAGACACAACGAACTTTGGAAAATATTGGCTATATCATTGTTTGTCTTTATTTTTAGATCTTGTTTGCTCCAATCAAAGCATCACTGGACTGTTGCCCTTTGGGTAAAGTGTCTTTCCTACTCCAATCAGCTGGGACTAGGAGAAAAGGTCACATACTCAGCATAGCTGCCCTTGTCATCAATTGCTGGAATCAGGGAAATTTTCATGAGAGGCCTTGGGCTGAGGAAGGATGGTCAGCGACATATATAATACCTTCCTTGAGGTACACGTTGCATTGGGTTTCAAGCAAACTCTGATCATAGGAGAGAGTTTTTAAATAATGTTATTTGTTCTTCTCTGGGTAACTCAGCTATACTGTCATGATTTTAAATATGTTTAATGTTCCCCTAAAGATATACCCTAATCCCTGAATCCTGTGAGTAGGTTCCCTTGCATTGCAAATGAAGCTTTGCAGATGTGATAGGGTGAGATTATCTGGGATAATCCAGGTAGGCCCTATCTAATCACATAAAATATCAAAAGTGGAGAATCTTTCCTGTTTCAGTGAGAGAGAAGAAAAAAGAAAAACAAAAGCCTTGAAGTGGGAGAGGTACTTAACTGTCACTGCTGGCTTTGAAGACGGAGGCAGGGGGCCACACCAAAGGATGTGGGAAGCCTCTAGAAGTGGGGAATGGCCCTCAGCGGAAAGCCCACAAGGAAACAGAGACTTCAGTCCTACAGTCATAAGGACTTAAATTCTGTCAACAACCCAAATGAGTAGGAAATGGATCTTCCCCCAGCACAAGGGAACACAGACCATCAACACCTTGATTTTAGTGAACCTGCCACCAACAGAACTATAGATAGTAAATCTGTGTTGTTTTAAACCCCTCAGTTTTTGGTAATTTGTTATGGCAGCAAAGTTAAAGGAAGACCGCAAGTCTCGTTATGAAAGTAAAATTTCAGCAAAGACTTGAAGGGAGTGATAAAGGGAGCTATGAGGAAATGTGGAGGAAGAGCATTCCAGGTAGTGAGAACAGCAAGCGCAAGGGGCCTGAGGGAGGAAGGAACACATGCAGTGTGTCTGCGGATCAGCAACGAGGCCGGCATGCCTTAAGGAGAGTGTGCAAGGAGGCAAATCATAGGCGATAACATCAGATCAGGAGGGCTTGCCTTCTCTCTTGTGACTGACTGTACTTCCTACCCAAATTTAGAGAAAGATAACCACCATGACCTTTCTCTGATTGAGAAGTTAGGCACAGGCCACTCCAAACTACCCAATTCCATTCGTCTGAGTGGTCATTTGGAGCACCCTCCTTGTTTGGTGCTCCTCATTTTCCTATTGGTGGAGGTCCATTTGGACAGTTGACCTGGCTAGGAACCCCAAGAGGGCCCCATTTCAAGGAACTGTTTATAGCAGGCTAGATGAGTTGGCCTGCCATGGCTGTGGCCACTTTGCCAGTCCCTCTGTAACCAGTAAACTCTGACACCTGCCTGTGGGGCCCAGGCTTCCTTTCCTAGACAGCTGGCTGTGGGATGAAGGCCGATGTGCTGGTGCACCTCATAAGATGTAGCATTGGTTTGCAAGACAGCTCAAATTTTTAGTACTCAACTCCCTTCCTCGCAGTCATGGCTTCAGTCATCTTATCTTTCTGGCTGGTAGGGAATATATATTTTGGGAGAGGTAAAGCACTGTTATCAGGCACCCAAGGCCATGTTTCAGGAAACTTTTCCCTTCAGTTTTGGTCTAGGTCTACAATAAATTATGTGTGCTCTGTCTTTACATTAACAGTCTCTGTCCAAGGCCCGGGGTGGGGGTTTTTGGAGTGCACGACACCCCGCTCCTCTCATGGGGGGAGAATGTGTGCTTTCCAGCTCAGACAGCAAAGTAATGCAACCCAAATAGGGCAAAAAAGCCTTCTAATTTCTATTTTTGATTTTCCCCCCAAAGTTTCCACTTAGGCTACCTCTGATGTATTTACATTTCTTTTTCCTCTTTCTTTCTTTCTTTCTTTCTTTCTTTCTTTCTTTCTTTCTTTCTTTCTTTCTTTCCTTCCTTCCTTCCTTCCTTCCTTCCTTCCTTCCTTCCTTCTTTCTTTCTTTCTTTCTTTCTTTCTTTCTTTCTTTCTTTCTTTCTTTCTTTCTTTTTCTTTCTTCCTTTCTTCTTTCTTTCTTTTTTTTTCACATGATCTCTACCCGCAACATGAGACTCAAACTGGTGACCTTAAGATCAAAGATCAAGTGTTACATGCTCTACCAACTGAATTAGCCTGGTGTCCTGTACTTATGTATTTCTTAATCCTGATCATGAAATTATATGGATTATATTGATATCCAGGGTAGGTTATTCGGTTTAATTTAGTTACTAGTTTGGGTATTCCCTGTACCTAGTACCATATCTGGCATTCAGTAAATATTTTAAAAATTCATTCATTCATTCATCCATCATTCATTCATTCTTAAAATGAATGGCCCTTGTAAACTCTTTATGTTTCTACTATTGGAAATAGGTAAAATTTGGTGATGCTGACAGCTTATTATGTAGTTGAGGGAAAAAATGCATTACCTTTTATTTCATGCATTGAAAATATTTTTGAGGACGTTTTATCTCATGACAATCTGCTCTACTTTCATTATAAATCGACAGCAAATTTAAATAAAAGTTAAATAAATTTTAGAATTGAACCTGAAGGGCTTAATTTATTTTGCCATACTTTATGGCATATTTTGTCATACTTTATATCTGGAAAAAACCCAAGCCAGTTCTCCAGATGAGCAGATCCAGTACCCCTGTAGTGGAGAAAATGTGGTAAAATAGGTGTGAGGTAACTGATCCCAGGAACTTGAGAGGCCTCCTCTGAGTAATTGCAGGAATCACCGAGCTCACAACCCTGTTCACAACGCCTGCCAGCGTCTGAGACCCAGCAGCACGGTGCCTCAAGGCAGGCTCGGGGGAGGCAACTCTGATAGAGACCTATACGGGTTCTTTCCTTTCTCTTGCAGAGAAATGTCCTATGGATTCAGCTACCCTCCCTTCACCAGGTTTCCCTTCTGAAACCCATAATAAGTAACAGGTTATTGGATAAAAGTAATGGAGTAAGTCTGAAAATGGCATTTTCTCCAAAATTCAGAGATGTTTGGCCTCCTGAGGGATGGAAGTTTCGTAACTTGTGGTGTCTTTCTTGCTCTTGGCATCCTGGACCCTTAGTATTTGCTTATTAACCCTATAGGGGATTTCCATGGGGTCTAAACATGTTACTTTAAGGATATTGCCTCAAGCTGAAAGCGCTGTCTTGAATTTTCATCTTCAACAGGGAAGACCATTCCAGATTATACTAGTCCTAGGTACCATTAGAGAAAGGGAGTAGAGCTGCATACAAATGCAGTTATCAGGATGCAGGTCAAGTATCAGCTAATTGCATTCATGTAAAAGCATTGTCTGGGGAGACAGCAAAGATGAAAATACGCTAAGGTCGTGATCTGAGAATCTTTTCCCTTTGTCCAGGGTGCTCAGCAAAGCTCACGCCATTCTCTCTGAGCACTCCCATTGTAAATTCCATTTGGATTTAAAGGACCGGGGTGCAAATCCTGCCTCCACTAGCTAATTGTATAAATTGGGGGAAATGCCTTACACATTATTTTGTCTGCTTACTTATCTATATAATGGAGAAGATGGTGATATAAGGTCCAGGAAGTTTTGGAGCTTCCTGAGTGTTCAAACATTAAACAAACATTTATTGTGATTGGTTTCAAGGAGACAGTTTGGCAGGTAGGTCGGAAGTGTGGAATGTGGAGCAAGGCAGCCTGGCGTGAGGCTTACTTACCAACTTTGCGACCTCAAGTGTTACTTCTCTAAATTGAGGTTTCCCTTGTCTGTAACGAAAATGGTTTTAATGAGATAGGATAGTTCTAAGCGCTAAACAACATAATCTAAAACCTCCTTCGCATTTCTTTCTGCAAGTTCAGTGGTTACGCAATGCTGTGGAAAGACGAGAAGGAAGGCAGACAGATGGAGCTTCCATTTGGTGTCACGGGCCAGCGTGCCCCAGCTGGGTCAGGTCCTCTCTGGGACCGCAGAGTCGCACGAAGGTCCAGAGTCCGTTCCCACGCAGTGTGCTCTACCCGGACGGCTCCCCGTGAGATGCCCCCTGCTTTTCCTGCCCACCCCCCACAAAGTGACCAACCTTTAGTCATCTGATAAGTTGTAAAACTAGTTTTCCTGGTGTCTTGCCACCTAATCAGTTCTCACATGAGGTGTGTGTGTGTGTGTGTGTGTGTGTGTGTGTGTGTGTGTGTGTGTTTCATCTGGGTCAGAGGATCATGAGTTCTTGGGTTCACTGTGGTCAGAGTCAACAGCCACCTATCCAGAAGTTGCTTCCCTCATGAGCTAATTCAGAATTTCTTCAGGAACTTCAGTCTGTTCCTGGGTAACAAACTCCATTCTCTAGATCCGCACAAATATTCCATTTTCCTAACTTGAACAACTGCATACAGCTTAGTCGGGAATGCTGGGGGCTACCCAGGCTGTCGAACACTTTTAATTACTCTGGCTCTGGTTGGCTTCTCTCACCTCTGGAGCCCTGAAGCACGAAGCATGTCATGCGACTGCCTAGTTGGGTCAAGGCAGCCCTTCCTATGTTAGCCAGTGGTTCCCACCAGCAGCCTTCAACATTTCTGGTTTGGAAAAGAGACATACTAACAGTGCTCTGGGCCTCTGACTATAAATATGGGGTCCCATTCTGAGCACATCACATGTACTAATTCATTTAATCTGGGGTTACCATATAAGGAAACTTAGGCTCTGAGCAGTCAGGTGACCTGTTCCTAGTCACATCGCGACCCTTCCCTAGCCCGTTTTGCTTTTGGCTATTCCATACTTGATTTTAGCAACCAGCCAGAGGAAAGAAACAAAAAAAAACCCCACAGTAACATTTGTTTCTAATAAGTGCAGAGGATGATTTCTTTCTATTACTAACTTTACAGTAAAGAGTTTCAGTCTAGCCATACAAAAGAGCTTTAAAAGAATATACTAACTTCATAGTCATGTAATTCTGATTCTATTTTTTTTTTTAAGATTTTTTTTTTATTTGACACAGAGAAACATAGCCAGAGAGGGAACACAGGCAGGGGGAGTGAGAGAAGGAGAAGCAGGCTTCCTGCCGAGCAGGGAGCTCGATGTGGGACTTGATCCTGGGTCTCCGGGACCATGACCTGAGCAGAAGGCAGTCGCCTAACCAACTGAGCCACCCAGGTGCCCCTGATTCTAAAAAAATGTATATTTGGTTGAAATATGAGAGTCTCTCACCATTTGATTTATCATATTTTAATTTTTTTCTTAGAAGTGGTTTTATCTTTCATAATGTGATTTTTTAAAAAAGATTTAGTTTTTTTTTCCCTTGTTGCATATCTATTTTGATTTGGCTTATTGAGACCTAACCTGCCTATGATGGGTAGGTATAAATTAAATGCTTCCAAAATCCAGTTGAAAATTTCATCCAGTTAGTTGCTTTGTCACCTATTGTAATATCCTTGTTAAATCCCTGTTTGTTGGTTTGTTTCCAGAAACAGATTTTCTTTAGGGTAACAATGATTTCAATTCTATTTAGACACTCTTTGTTTACTAGTACCTCACTACTTGGTAATACTTAATGAATGAAATGATTATTACGTACTTTTGACAGTGCTGTATTTATATCCATATCATTTAAGAATGCTCGACTCACAATGTCTACTTAAAAGTTATTAATCAGAAAAAAATTGTTAATCAGAATAAACCTAGGAGACCTGAAGTATCTTTTATGACACACACATATAATGCCTTAACTGCCACACAAAGGAGAAAGGAAAGGAAAGAAATATACATTCAGGTATGGGAATGCACAGTTATAGCTAACTGAAAAACATGATGAAGTGGTCCGATGGCTACAATGATTAGGAGTATGCTGGAATTTAAGAGAGGAAAATCTTCAACTTGATCCTTCTTTTTATAGTTAACATTTTATTTTATTTTATTTTATTTAAAGATTTCATTCATTTATTTGACAGAGAGAGATCACAATTAAGCAGAGAGGCAGGCAGAGAGAGAAGAGGAAGCAGGCTCCCTGCTGAGCAGAGAGCCCGATGGGATCATGACCTGAGCCGAAGGCAGAGGCTTTAACCCACTGAGCCACCCAGGCACCCTATAGTTAACATTTTAAATAAAAACTAAAAAGGTGTGTTCATTTTTATTTTATTATTTATTTATTTGACAGGGAGAAACACAGCCAGAGAGGGAACACAAGCAGGGGGAGTGAGAGAGGGAGAAGCAGGCTTCCCGCCGAGCTGGGAGCCCAAAGCAGGACTCCACCCAAGGACTCTGGGATCATGACCCCAGTGGAAGGCAGATGCTTAATGACTGAGCCACCCAGGTGCCCCAAAAAGGTCTGTTTAAATGTCTACTTAGAACCACCAGGACTCAAGCACTATAAATACAGACTGTCCCCAATGTGTTCTGTTGGGGACTTGGCTCCACCAGCTGCTGCTGGTAACACACTCCTCAGAGATGGTCACAGGTCTTGGTAAAGTTTTGATTGAAATAAAGTGCAATATTGGGGCTCCTGGGTGGCTCAGTCATTAAGCGTCTGCCTTCTGCTAGGGTCATGATCCCAGGGTGGAGTCCTGCTTCGGGCTCCCTGCTGGCGGGGAAGCCTGCTTCTCCCCTCTCACTCTCCCTGCTTGTGTTCCCTCTCTAGCTGTGTTTGTCAAATCAATGGATGAAATCTTTAAAAGAAATAAATAAAGAAAAGAGAAAGAAAGAAAGAAAGAAAGAAAGAAAGGAAGAAAAGAAAAGAAACAAAGAAAGAAACAAAGAAAGAAAAAAGAAAAAGAAAGAAAGAAGAAAGAAAGAAAGAAAGAAAGAAAGAAAGAAAGAAAGAAAGAAAGAGCAATCTTTCCATGACCTACCTGGTAGTTATATCCCTGGAACACTGAATTTTATGAAAACCACACTGCAATTAGTTTGTGTTTATATGTAAAGTAGACTTAATTTCTAAATAACAGAGTTTTTCACCTGTAAATTTGAGACAGGGCAATAAAAGTTGTAAGGGACATTTGAGAATACTTTTCCGTTTTGGGGGGATGCTCTATGCATTGTAAGAGTTAATGTCCCTGGTTCTCCACCATATTAAAAGGAAGTCATGCCTCTAATCACTGGGAATACCAGAAACACCCCTGCAAATTTCCAAATGTCCCTAAGGGATAGAACTGCCTCTTTTGAGAAGCATCATCCTGGAGTTCTGTGATAAGCTGGGATAAAAGGAACATTTTTCTTAATTTTTTCCAGAGAGTCAAATTCACAACACCGGTTTCTTAATACATTATTTCATAGAACTTTTGATGTCCGTTTTACATTTTTATTTGGAAAATCTTGTGGGAACAACTGACTGCCATACTGCCTGCTACGGTTCAGCCAACTCAGCTGTAGGGCAGTGCTATTCCCACCTTCATGCTAACTGAATAGCTTTCCACATCTTGGTAAATGTAGGGATCTTTGCAAATGATCTCCTTTAAAATATGAACTTCTAGATTCTTGTTCTGTTCAGCACATTCTGATTTTTCAACAATTCCAGCCAAGTTGAGTGACTGAGTGTGGGTTTTGTAAATGGTTTTCTAATCCTTTGACTTGGCAGTTTTCCTCTGCAATCTGCACACTGTTCATGATTACAAAATTGTTACCACTTGATACAAGCGGCTAAGTGCCTCAGTGAAATGAATTTGTTCTTTTGACCAAATCCACAGTAGATAAAAATGACCAACTGCTACTAGGCTGTACCGGGAAACTAGGTTTAAAATGACTTCAGGGGCTCCTGGTGGCTCAGTCAGTCAAGGGTCTGCCTCCGGCTCGGGTCATGATCCCGGAGTCCTGGCATCCAGCCGCACTCTGCTCAGCCGGGAGTCGGCTTCACCCTCTGACTCTTCTCCTGGCTTGTGCTCTCTCTTGCTCACACTCTCTCTCACATGTGAATAAATAAAATATAAAGTCTTTAAAAAAATAAAATGATCTACATTACTGTGTTTTTAAAAGATTTTATTTATTTATTTGAGAGAGCGAGAACAAGTGGGGGAAGGGACAGACAGAGAGGAAGAACCCAACTGCCTGCTCAGCAGAGATCCCAGGACGGGGCTCCAGCCCAGGACCCAGAGACCACGACCTGAACTGAGGGAAGACGCTTGACAGACTGAGCCACCCAAGTGCTTACTGTATGGTGACTAACAACAACAAAAAAATGTGTCATAGAGTGTAGGCAGGTAAAAACACGTTCACTGCAACTTTATTTTTGACAAAGAAACAACTCAAGTCCTTGGAGTAAGCTGCTTGTTGTCTCTCTGAAACAATGCAGCAGAGCAAATTAGCATAAACAGCACACTTCTTTTCTTCAGGGTTTGTTAAATAAGGAAACTCTCTGATCCCAGGTTTTAGAGCCTGGAGAGCTGACGGGTGGTAGCTGCTGCCCCCTAGTGCACTGTTTCTTGTTCCTGCACACATTAGGCTGGTAAAATGCTTGGGAAATAAAGGTGCTTTGTTTAAATGATGCAGATAACTGAGAAATTTTTAGTATATCATTTTCTCGGAATGAATAGTTCTAACACTCCTTTTCTGTAATTACATGAAGGAATAGTCATTTAAATGTTTTCCTGTCACTGCTTCATGTTTTACTTTCTCATCATCATTTTCTGCTTTTCCTACCTCATGGCTTGGTACAGAATTCCTGGTGCTCATGCTAAATGAAAATGTGGGATCCCTGGTTTAAAAATCGGGGGAAGGGTGCCATTAAAGGTACTAAAGTGCCTTCGCCTTTCTTCTGCAATTTCTCTCTTGACTGGCTATAATGTTTTTTAATTTACTATTGTCATTCTAAAGTAAAGAAAAATTTAAAATTTAATTACTAGCATGAATTTTTATCATTCATCTTAATATTGTGCAATGCAAATTGTCATTGCAACAATACGAACAAATATAATTGTATTAAGTGGGAATATAACATATAACTTGCACTGAAATTATACAATGTATATTTTGTATCTCATACATGCAGATGTATTTTGTTCTTTCCAGAGGGGTGGAAACATGGAACAAAAGTACTTCAAATGTTTTTATTTCACTTCCTGATTCATGCCTATTCAATCAAGACTCTGCCTTTGGCTTAGTGATGAGTAAATAAGGACTGAAAGAAAAAGGGACTATGGGTTGTCCTATCTTTCCTTTTTCTTCTATACTAAATATGCACAGTAAGTGGTTGGCTAAGTAACAGAAGGAAGAAAGGATATAGTAGGTTTTCGTGGTCATTTCTGTTTCTTAGAACACCATTGCCTTCTATCTGCATTTGAAGAAGTTCTGATAAAAGACAAGGATGGCCTCTCAGGGTGGCTGCACACGTTGCATATCACGAGTCTGGCCCTGTGCAACTTTGATTGGTTCTGCAGAATTGCAACCAAAATCTGTTTTGCTTGTTTGGACTTCCATCCGTTCTGCATGGGAAGACATAATTTAGACTCTGGAAGAATACGGAGGGACTTTCCTTAGTGCATAGCCTCTGGCTAGCAGGTACTCGTGGCAGGGACAGTTAAAATGGGATTCTGGGGTCGAGATAGGTGCTAGGGCAGCGGCCCCTGGAGAGCCGTGATTTGCACTCCTGTTTGTGCTCAGAGCCATAGTTTGGAGGAGAGTGAGGAAAGAGATTACTCACGTAGGGATCTTGAGAGAATGCACACTACGTCTGATGAGGGCATACTCTGAGAGATGAGAAGGGTATTTGCCGTAAAGCAATTGGAAAAAGTCTTCCTGACTCCTCAGCATAAACACGAGATGAGGCAAAATTAAGTTCACTTTTAAGACTTCATAATATTGACTAATAGACAAGTGCTAGGCTTTCTTCAGCTTAACTGTTCAAAAAGGGTGGCCAACTCTGTGTGGTAGGAGGACTGAATTTTAGTGAAAAATCTAGAAATGAATGTATCAACGATTCAATCCAATGCACGTATTGCGTGAGGACTGTACTTAGAGCACCTGCCCCAAAGGCAAACAGAAGGGGGCATCCAGAGGCAGAAGGCAGAGTTTCTGCCAACCAGGACCCAATAGTAGTCACAAAATTATCAGAAAATGGTATAAGGTCCAATTTAAAAAATGTTTACTAGTCTAGCAATGAAATTTATTTTACTCCATTTTAGATAATATTCTCTCATAGACATATCTCACTTTCTTGTCTTCTTAAAGGGTATCTTGAATTTGATTTTTTTTTTCTTGGTGACCAAGACAAATTGGCATTAACTTATTAGAATTTAAAAATTATTTCTTCGTCTCCCCTCTTTCTACCCCTTCTCCAATAAATGTTCTTTTTCTTATTTTCGTCCCTGGGTGTAGGGTTATTGGCTGAATTCCTTTGCTGAATGATGGGTGTATCTGTTTCCACCAGAACTTTTACTCTCCATTTCTTCATTTTCTGCCTCTGGTCTGGCAGAGACCGGAATACCAGCTAATGAAATTTGTATCCTTGGGAAGCTCTTTATTCCTTTGTGGAGATCCACATTTCCAACTGGTGTCATTCTCTTTCTGTCCCAAAGACTTCCTTTAACTTTTCTTGTAGTGTAGGTCTTCTGGTGAAGAATACTTACAATATTGTTTATTTCACCTTTACTTTGAGAGATGATAATGTTCTTCACAATCAGCCATATACGAGATTTATTTTCGGGTTAGGTACCCTGTGTTAAAGTGAGTTTTTATTCCACTGATCTTGTGGGCTTGACCAATTAGTGCACCACCATTGATAAACAGACTTGTCTAGATATGTATTTAGTTTTCCTACAATGGATGCTTTCCTACAATGGAAGTTTTCTTATAATGGAAGATTCCATGGATTTTACTTCATTTCTGCTAGTCTTTACGAAGAAGTACAGTCCTGAGTCTTCATCATTGAAAGCATTGTATAACTGAACTTGAAATCAAAACCACAGACCTATAAGAGTCAGCATGAATCTTAGAATCATGCCCGCCCAACCCCTGTCCCAAGGTCACATTTTCTTTTTTTTATTTTACAGATAAGGAGGCTGAGGCCATTTGTAAGAATGAAGTTCCTTTGCACATGCATGCAACAGAAGCCATATTTCATGTCTGATGGCATGTTCCTCTGCTCTAGATTATTTGTCCACATAAGCAGATTTTTGGCATGATATCCCGGAAGTCAGTTTTGAGACACAGCAGGGAACAGTTAGGGGGTAGGCTCCAGCGCATTAACTTTCAGGCATGTAGGAATATTTTCTCTTAGTCTTAGTTTACAAGGTCCCAGCTTTGTCTGTCTTTGTCTTTGTAGCACATAGGGGAATGCCTGGCTCGTAGTAGGCGCTCTGAATGTTTTTATTGCCGGATGATAAAGATCATTAACTATTATCCCTGGGTAAAAGACTAATGCTGGAAACTGAAGAATCTGAAGAGTGAATAAACATCTAAGTTAAAAGTAATTTGGAAAGGGAAGGGTGAAAGAAAACAATCTTTTTTTTTTTAATTTAAAAACATGGCCACAATGACTATGTTATTGTTTTTCTTGAAAGATATGTACGTAAATCACCCATGTCTGTTTAAAAGAGTATAGCTGAGTGTGGGGCATAAACAATGAATCTTGGAACACTGAAAAAATAAAAGAAATTTAAAGTAAAATAAAATATAGCTGATGCAACAGAGCCACAAATACAGCCATTAAAAGGCTTAAGAGATAAAGTAGGAAATAAAACTAATTTTATACGACTTTTTTAAAAAAATGATAAATATTAACAGAGAAAGGTGACCCAGGTGTAAGCATAAGGTGACGAATTTTTGGAGATGAAAGAAATCCTGCAAATCATCCTGCTCAGCCATTTAATTTTATAAAAGACAACACCAAAACCCAGAGGAATGAATTGGCTTTTCAAGACCTCACAGTAAAATAACAGCCAATGAGGCCTAGAACATCATTTGTTTCTCCCTATACTACTCTCTGCTCTTCAGCTCAGCCTACTCCAAACATTATTATCTTTGTAGTATGAAGTATCACCTCAAAATGTAGACTAAAAAATATAGGGTAGAGACCCAGAACAAAGGAAAGCCCAAAGGGTAATTGGTCTTATATGTCAAGGGACTTTTGAAGTAAATTAAAATCAGAACATTAATGTCTGTATCAGAACTCACCCCTGCCCCTCCAAATTTGAAACTCTTCTGAGCACCCGAGTTTCTCAACATAGATAGTTTTTTATTGTTGTTGTTTGTTTGTTTTTAGTGAAATTCAGTCGTATGAAAACAAATCTCCAACTTTAAACAGATGGGAAATTGTGGGGTAATTACAGGTAATATGCACAGAGTCCGCAACGCAAGCTCTGGTTTTGTAAGGACTTTTCAAGGCACTCCGGAGACGACAGAGCCAAAGCAGAGTCCTCCTGAAGAGGGCACCGGACGACCAGGCAGGAAGAAGGCGCTGCTGTGGAGCCGCGCGTGTCACCCTGGAAGGGGAGTCCCTTCTTGATCGCATTGAGGGAAAACTGGAGAATGCAGGTGGTGGCTGGAGGAGAAGGAAGGATGCAGGGTCAGGCTGTGGGCTGCGCGCCCCACGCGGGCAAACTTTGACTCCACATGCGTCCTCTGCCCTGCAGGCTGATTTGGGGAAAGTTAGGCTCTTTCCTCCTCATCAATAGTCAACAGAGGCTGAGGAAAGTCTACTGAGAATGCATTTTCTCTGAGTTGTGATAAGCAGAACAAACGAGTAAAAGACTCATTAGAAAGTACTTTGAGCCACTCAAATTTTGAATAATTTGCTTTGATGACATTCTAAGGTGAAGAAAGGTAGTTAAGCTAATTTTCTCTGCGGCCAGAATGTGTTTCTTCTGCTTATCTTAAATTAGAGGTATTACTGCCTCATGGAGTTTGATGATTCAGGGAGAGGGAACTGTGGGCCCAGAAGAGAGAACGGGTGGTAGGCCAATCCATCTAGTCTTAGCCCTTCATTTTACAAAAGTGGAAGCCAAGGCCCAGAGAGAGTCATATGCTTTGACCAATGTCATATGGCTATTATGAGATAGAGATGATGTTAGAACTTGAGTCTCCAGATTCCTTTATGCTTTCCACTCCATCATTCTTTCCCTCTAAAAGTATCGGACAGAGTCAGGAAATGGGGAATTCAAGCAGACATAATGTTAACCTATTAGAAACCATTTTTAAGAAAGTCTATCAGAAATAAAGCAATCCTGGCAGGAGAGGGTAAATAGGCATACATTTCTCTACAATATCAAGAGTTAAAGAAATATCACATTTGTTCTTTTTCTTAATTACATATGGTATCAGTCAGTCTTGGGCACTCCCCCCTTTGCCCCCACTTTGCCCCAGTTTGGAAACACAAGAACCCTTGGACTTATATCAGGGGAGGAAAGGAGGGGCCTGGTTCTCAGCTTCTGTTGAGGGAGAAGCATTTGAGCGTGGCCCGCTGCACCAGCAGCTGTCCTCTGCCCACCCCCACTCACGTGGCCCTGAGCCCCCGGGCCCCTGGGCCCTGAGCTCCTAGCCCCGAGCACCACAGTCACGCTCAGCACCGTCCTGCTGTGCGGAAGACTCTGCAGATGGCTCTGCCATCCGAACCCTCACCCCCTCTTTCAGTCCGGGCGCTCCCACCTCTGGCTCTCGGGTCACTCCTCCATTCAACCCTGGCTCCTCAGGTCCAAGCCCACCCACTCTTCTTGCTTGACCGTTAGTGTTGAACCATAAAGCTTGTTTGTGGGGCTGACTCCCATCTCAAAGTTCTCCTCACTTAGCTGAAATCACTCAAATACAAAAAACAATCTGCCATCCCAAGAGCTAAGAAGAGCCCCAATATGTGGATACTTAATGATTGTTCCTCCTTTCAGGGCATGGAACTCAGAGGAGCGGAGAAGGGTGATGCTGTTAATATTCTCTAGAAAATCTGGAGTTGCTAAAAACAAAACCTTTCATCCTCTTATCACACCATTACCTAAGTAGAATTCTGTTTAGAGGAGCCTTCCATCCACCTGCTTGTTGACAATGACCCTTATGATATTTTCAGCTTCTAATTGCTTGTGGCCTCCATCTCTGGTCTCCTGGATATCAGCCTTACAAATGCATAGGGTCCTCTTCTTGGAGGACTCCAGTACTTCTCCAAGTTGAATGTGCACGTGAAAACTGTGGCGTCTTGCCGAAGCCCCCATTCTAATTCCCTTAGCCCAGAGTGGGGCTGGAGACGGTACTTCTAACTGGTCCCTGGGAGACACTGAGGCTGTGACCCCTGCTGAGTACCAAATGTGAATCTTTCTGAGAACACTTGTCTCCTCATCATGTAAAAATACATCCATATGTATTTAAGGTGGTTTCCTCCTGCATTTTAAACGATTGCCTGAGTGCAGACAGTTTCTCTCTGTCCATCTTTGGCTTTGTGTCCTTCCCAAGCTTCAGACCCGCATCCCCCCACCCTCTCCCCTCCAGCACCTCTCAGTTTGTTCCTTAGAGTTGAGAGACTCTTATGGTTTGCCTCCCTCTCTGTTTTCATTTTCCCCTTCCTTCCCCCATGTTCTTCTGTTTTGTTTTTTAAATTCCACACGAGTGAGATTATATGGTTATTTGTCTTTCTCCGACAGACTTGTTTTGCTTAGCATGATACCTTCTAGCTCCATCCATGTTGTCTCAGATTGCTGTGCCAATATTTGAGTCATCTTGCCATATCTGTTCTCATATGGCAGAGTCTAGGAATTATCCATTTAGATCTGCCTGGGTTTTTTTCATGAGCTGTGCTAGACATATGTTCAGGGCGAAATGATGCCAGAAGGTCAAGGTTTTTAGCTAAACCCAGTAGGGGTCTCTTAAAGGAGAATTTGGAGGGGGGGAAGATGAGGACAGCTTTCATGGAAGATGTTAACATTGATGCAGATGTATTACAACTGCCTTGCAGGGCGTCCCTAACACTTTCCACTGGGAAACAGAAAGCTAGACTCAACAGCCCCTTCCCACTGCAGCCCAATCACTGCAACACTGTCACAGCGAGCTTTGTAAAAATCAAGTCTGATCTAAGTCTCCTTCGAATTCATTTGGCTCCCCACCACCTGCCTGATGAAATTTAAAGTTCTTCACAGTTTGGCCCCTTCTCTTATCACTCCCTCCTCACTTTATCCTCTACTCAGTGCACACTCTACTTGTCCACAACTCCTCCAATGTCTATTTGAGGAGTCTCTATGCAATATGCCTCCAAATCCTTTCCTAAGATTTCTCCATGGACCTCAAATTACAGATCCCGTCCATAAACATAGATTGTAATACTCATTGATATATGATAGAGAACTTGAAAATGGCTGGTTTTTGATTAATATCTTGAGCTGAAAAACTTTTAGGTTAGAAATCTGCATTAAATTTGGAAAGGTTGTCTAGTAAAATAAAGCATCTTTAGATATAAAAGTATCCCTTTAGCCACTATTTTAGGAAGAGAGGAGATCAAATGTTAAGTCTATTCATAGAAGGAAGTTTTACCTATGAATTTAAATTTGGAAAGGATTAAGAGTAATTAAATTCAGATCTTATTTTTTTTCCCATGCTGGGCATGGAGCCTCATGGGGGCTTGAACTTACGACCCTGAGATTAAGACCTGAGCTGAGATCAAGAGTTGGACATTTAACCGACTGAGCCACCCAGACATCCCTAAATATTTTTTAAATATCTTTAAAATATCTCTCCATTCCTTGACTTAGATTTGAGAGGATTGATTGAATGAATAATTGGGAGAAGGATTTACTAGCTCACAGCCAGAAAAAGGCCAATGCATTCTGAATCTGTTGCTGGGAAACGGAAAGCTAGACTCAACAGGCTTCTTGGGCAGCCCATCTGTTTCTTTCGGATGAAGCCTAACACGGGCTATATGGTCCTGACACTTCGCCTTCCTTTCTGCAGGTGCTGGGATCTACCTTTATGTCTTTACTCCAACATCACCTTTTAAGAGAGGCCCTACGCAACTTATATAAAATTGCAATTTTTCTCCAACTTCTGGTACTTCCTATTGTTCTTTGCTGCTTTATTATTTTTCTCTTTAGCTCTTATCACAATCATAAATACTACATATTTTACTTCTTTATTCCTCTGTCTTTCCCTCTAGAATATAAGTGATATTCCCTCCAAGTGAGCAGGGATTTTGGGTTTTTTTTGTTCACTGCTGTATCTCTAGTGTCTACCACATAGTAAGCATGCAATAAATATGAATGAAAGCCTACTCACTCTTCAAGAGTTCAACCCAGGGGCCTACACCTCTTCAGTGGTGCTTTTTCCTGATTTTTCCCACTCACCTCCTCTATGCTCCTATAGCACTCTGTCCTTGACCAATGTAACGTCATTATTGATCTGACATTAAATTTCATGCCTTCCTTTTGGAGTTTATTAATTTCCAAGTGTTTAGAGATGATAGGTATTTTGTTAAATTAAAATTCTGCTCATGCACCCTAAAACTCAACCACACACATACAATTTAGGAAAGATTTCACTGACAGCACGAAGTGTGAAAAAAACTGTTAATCAGTTCAATGATTTAATAGTGAGCTGAGGTTCACAAAAACTAACCAGTAAAATAAATCACCCAGTTTAGTTTTAGACTGAATAACAATGTGTCACGTTCCTGCATGCTGCCCTGGTCAAATCACCAATGGAATTTTGTGATTAGTTCAGGCTGCCACATTCAAGAACGTTATGAAGCACGTTCAAGAGAGAGGAGACTGGAAATTGTACTATTTGAAAGAACTGGGAGTTGGAAAGAGAACCATAGGGGATATAATAGACACTTTCAATATCTGAAGTGTCATCATATGGGTGACAAACTCATCTTCTGTGGAGTCTTTAGGATACTTGGAAATCTATTTCGACCTAATAAAAGGGAGAACTGTTTAGCCTATCGCGGTGGCCCAGGATGGCTAAGTCCTTGACGGTTCTGATGCAGGCTGGGCTTGGTAGGGAAGTTACGGAAGTAGCTCATAGTTCAGTGACAGCCACGATGGTCACCCTCTTGGCTGAGCCACCAGGGTGGCTCCTGGTGGACGTTCTTTCTGTTCTTCCCAGACCCCATTTGCCACCTTGCATTTTAGTTCATTGTGTTCTTTGTTTAAAGTGTCTTTTTTTTTTTTTTAAGAGAGAAAAAGTGCATGTGCCTGTGTGCACGCATGGCAGGGAGGGGCAGAGGGAAAAGGATAGAATGTTAAGCAGTTTCCATGCCCAGTGCAGAGCCCCCTCTGTGGGCTCCATCTCACGACTCTGAGATCAGGACCTGAGCCAAAATCAAGAATCAGATGCTTGGGGCACCTGGGTGGCTCAGTCGTTAAGCATCTGCTTTTGGCTCGGGTCATGACCCTGGAGTTCTGGGATCCAGCCCCACATCGGGCTCCCTGCTCGGTGGGAAGCCTGCTTCTCCCTCTCTCACTCCCTCTGCTAGTGTTCCCTCTCTTGGTGTGTCTCTCTGTCAAATACATAAACAAGATCTTAAAAAAAAAAATCAGATGCTTAACTGACTGAGCCACCCAGGCACCCCTATGATTTGTTCTATCCTTTAAAAAATCCTGTCACTTCAGTATTCCAACCATTCGTTTTATTTTCACACTGCTAGCAGTTGCAGAAAACTTGTAAACACTGGCTTGGCATAGAAAGAGATGACTTTGTATTGTCCACCCTCTTTACTTCCTTTCATTCTGGATTACAGTCAGACCCTTCTAGCATCTTGGACACATCCTCGTGGCAGATGAATTAAAGCGGCCTATAGAGAACACAAAGCCAAATACAATGCTGGGAAATAGGATTCCAACTCTCCAGATGAAGAAACTAATGGCTAAACCTCATGCTGCAGAGAGCTTTTCCACAAAGCCATGTCTTGCTTGCAGAAAAGACCGCAAGGACTCTATACAAGGCGGAGACCTATTTGAAGGCCTACTCTCAAATACATATTCTTTAGATTTTTAGTCTCTCTCCCTTCCTCCTCTCCCAATCTTTGACCCCAGCAGAGTATCTGTGGCTACTCATCATTAAGAAACTCACAGCACCATTCCTATCAACCATTTAAGGGTCTGGATAGCCGTCAAACACCTGGACTTGCTTTGATACTTTTATTCTGCCCCCACCATTTAAACATGATATCCTTTTGCTACTGTTTACTTAGGACGTCTATACTCTGTTTGGTTGTTTATACTCTTCTTCTGGCACAAAGTAGGTGCTCGATGAACATTTTATTGAATAAACCCCAACTACTTTCTTAGTTCCAGTTACCATCACCTCTGGCCTAGACTCCTGCAGACCTCTTCGGTGGTCTTTCTTGCCTCTAGTCCTGACCCTCCTCCAGTCAGTTCTCCACAAGGCCAGCAAGAAGGATCTTCTTAAGATGCCCGTCTGACCATTTCATTTCCACGCTTAGAACGCCTCTGTAGTTCTAAGAATAAAGTCCTTACTTACCATAGCAACCAAAGCCCTCCATGATGCCTACCTTCTCTTAGCTCTTCTCACCTTCTCACCGTCTGGTCACAGCAGGCTTTACATCTTGCCATCTTCCAGTCTTCCAGTGCCAACACTCGGAATTGGAGTAAAGCCCTTCTGGTGTATTTCCAAGGCCCACTATCCTTTTCAAGGGTGATCCCTAGACCGTAACCTCCCTCAGCTGCAAAGCAAATCATGTTAATTTCAGCACAATGTCTGGCCAACAATAAAGGCTAAGTGTCTACAGAAAGCAGTGAACGTGTCCCACCAGTTTGGACCTGTTCTGTAGGACTCTGCTGACCCTTCTTAAGGGCCTTACAGAGGCCCTTCCTAAGACATATGTGAAGTGGGCGGCAGGTGAAGAGTCAAGTGAACAGAAGTTTATTTCTTGCTCTGCCATTAAGTAAACAAATGCTTTAGAGGAGGACAGGATAATTAAAATTTTCTAAGTCCCCCAAACAAGGACAAAGAATAACTTGTATTTTGCATTATTTTGTTACTAATTTACCATTGTTTTTAAACATACTATTATTCATATGTATTTCTTAATCAAGACCTAACTTATACAAAATATGAAAAAACAATTTATGTGCTTTCACACTAAAAACCGAAACGGGGCATTGTGAAGCTTATGCCGTTTATCACGGAATATCTTAAAGTATCAAGGTGTCTGGAAGGTCTATATTCAATCGCCCCATAAGCTGCTTATTAGTTGTATGATTTGGAAGAGGTTCCTAGATGACCGAGTGTATCTCCTGTTGTATCTGGCACACAGTAGGTACTGAACTGTTCCCCTCACTTGTGGTTTTAAAGAAATCTGAGAATATAGAGGTTCACTAGAACATAGTGTTTCATTTCGCTTTTAAAATAGAAGGGAGGCATTAATTTCTTGATTCCATTTCACTTGGATAAAACAGCTACTTTAAAAAAAGAGATTTATTGAGAGAGCATGTGTGTGTGGGCAGGGTAGAGGGATGGGAGAGAGAGAATCTTAAGCAGGCCCGTACCCAGAACAGAGTCTGACACTGTTCTCCATCTCATGATCCTGAGATCATGACTTGGGTGGACATCAAGTCAGATGCTTAACTGACTGAGCCACCCAGATACCCCAAAACAGCTAGCTTTTTTTTTTTTTTTTTTAGCAATAGATAATTCTTAAGTTATAATAATTAACATTACTTTTAAAGAAAAATAATTTTATAACACTGATATGCAGACCTCTTCTCTCTGGCATCTTTTAAAGAAAATAAACTTAGATTTTAAACTATTAAACACAGAGAAAACAAACCAGCAACTATAAAGCCCCAATGAATCCTGAAAATTTATTACTTGGGAGAATATCAGATACCGATCCTTTGTCTTACAGCTCATGATAATAATCAGAAAATATACATTTTGAAATGAAAGTCAAAAAAAGAATAATTACATATAATACATATTACAGATATTTTATTGGTACATAAGCAAAGCAGTACTAAAAGCACATTTATGTGTCCACAGTAGTGAACGTGGGATTTTCTGTTTAAAGCTGCAGCAACTCAAATCCTCCTTGGGTCAATAAAGAAAGACAGATCGGAAATATATGTAGGGGCTGTCACCATGTCTGGCTGTAAACCTATTTTTTAATCTTCCCCTCCCCCCATATATATATGTATATACTTTATTGCCTTTATATTTCTGCTGGTTTAATATAATTAGTATACTAAATAGTTATCTGCATTTATTTGGTTTCTAAAAATATATAAAATGCATTGGAATAGAGCTCCTGCAGCTTTCAACCAGTCAAGTGTCCGGGCATCGAAAGCTCATTCCGGAAATGTAAAGCAGCAATACTGAATAAATAGTGATTGTTTTGTCTTCTCCACACAGCTGATGGCCTTCACCCAAAACTTAAAAATACTGTAGCAAAGAGTATAAACATGCAAAAATGGACATAATATAAAAGTAATACTTATGAGCTAAATTTCAATACAATAGAGATTAACAAAGACAACTTTAGGTAGAAGAGAGATGGGAACATAGCATTGTTATTTACATATAAATTAAGGCCCAATTTTTCAAAGGCAATGCACACAGGGAAATGCCCATCTGCCCACATCCTTTGCACACCTGAAAACAAAAGTTTTTGCCTTTTCCCTATCATTTCCTCAATCCATTATTATAGTTCTAATTTGGAGAGATGTTCATAGAAATGGCTTTAAATGAAGTTTCTTTACTCGAAAGACCATTTTTCTCCTATTCACAATGAAAATGTCCTTTTAATGCAGGTACAAAATTTATTTACGCTCTGGAAGCAAGTGTTTTATTTGTTTTCCTTAAATACTTTTAATAATCACATTTCACATCATAAATTCTGTATTTTTGCTGTCTTAGCTCGAGTTTATGATTAATTTGAACTATAGGAGTTGATGATTACATCAGGGATGACTAAAGGAATTAAATGGGTAATTCCTATTTATACAAACCAAAATCTCACATATAAATTCCCTGTGCATCAGGACAAAAATCATGCTCATAAACCAAAATAGTTCATTAAAAAAAAAAAAGGACTGAAGAAACTCACTATGGATCATTCTCTGAGGATGCTAAATACTTGAAAGGGTAGAATATATCAATGCTCTTTCAAATCATTCCTTAGTAAAAAAAAAATCTTCTAATGTATTTAATACTTATAGGAGATCATGAGACAACTTGCAGTATAATAATAATAATAATAAAACCTCTTTAATCTAGTTTAGTGTTTAGAACCTGAATATTCCCCCAGATGCAAAATTTTATATTTGGTATTTTTGTATATCATAGCCCGCTGTTCCTGCTGCCCCCCACCACCCCAAAATGTATCCAAAAGATGTGGCACTTAACCTCACTCACTCCTCTGTGTTCACAATAGATAAGAATGATCAGGAACAGACTATATTATAAGATGTTCTAAGGGAAATGAGTTTTCTTTCTTCTACTTTAAAAAGACTTAGAAAATATTTCTTAGAGATGTTCTTTCAGAAGTAATATAACTGATTAAAAAGCAGAGCTACTCAATATATTTATCAAATTCACATTTGTATGTTCTTCTTTTCTAGGAAATGGTATTTCTATCTGTAATTAGGTCCATAAAGATTATTTGGCATTTGAAAATTCAGATAAAGGTGTCACAATGCTGCCAGTCTTAGTTATCGGGTTAATGCTGATAATAATTTACAACAATTAAGCTGGACATTGTGTTTTCGATGGCATACCAAGGCATCTTTGCAATTAAAAATTGTAAAGTTTAATATATCTTCGGTTTAACATTTTAATTTAAATAGAATGTGATCGATTTACAAAAATGTTTTTCTTTGTGAAGAAGATCTTAATTTCTCTGAACAACAATAACAAATGACCCTTGGTAAAGGATGGAACCCTTTAAAAATAAGGCATATATTGGGCATACATAAATCATTACTATCACAAAATCTACAAAGTATCTTGATTTTTTTAAATTCTAATTTTTAAATATGTGTAGATATGAAATAACTATTATAAATTGAGAACACATGTAGGCAAGAGTAAATTATTTCTCAAGTTATTTGCAAAATAGTATCATGGCAAGGTCAACTTGATAACTCCAAGAACCCAAGGAAAATACTATCTTTATTTGAGGTCTGCCATTTAGCTGGACTAGAAAAGGCAACTCTGCATTATTAAATACTTTCAGTTCTCTAGAAGCTTCTATATATTTTCACAGCCATTCTTAAATTTTCATTGGAAACCTAAATGCAGCATTCTCAGCATTCATTTAAACCAAAATAAGTCAAATGTTTTAAAACATCCAAAGTTGCCCTCATGCATAAGATACAACTTACATCTTTTTATTGTTACCATGGCGTTAATATACTAATCCACTTTTACTTGGTTGCATGTAAGTAATACAGAGAATATAGTTTCCTCAGAATTAAAAACTACTTTAAATTTCAGGTTAGAGTCTTAGATTGTACCAAATTTTGATCAGAGGGAATGTAAAAATGGCAAAATGGTATCTGACCACATCCATCCAGATACTACTTGTAAAATTCAGTTAAGTCACTACTCGTCGGAGAGGTGTCAACTCATTTTTGGTTTTATAAATAAATAAGAAAATATATGTACAACTGGGAGACTCATGTCCTGCAAAAGCCAAGCTCAAAACTGAAAAAAAAAAATGAATTTAACTTTATTTCCTTTGTAAAAAATACCTAACTCCAATGTACTTTCTAAGTGATTGAAGAAATAGCGACAACCCATAAAGCACAGAGGAAATTATGTGCAAGCGATAACTTACCGATGGGTGCTTACACCAACAGACTATACATACGAAGCGGGTTATTTTAAAAATATATCACTTAAAGTAACCTTTCTGAAGTAGATCAACCAGATATCTCTAATGTATGTATTATGGCGACTCTGAGGATCCATGAGATTAAAATGATTAAGGCAGGGCAGAAACAAAACACATAATGTATCAGGAAACCCCATGTCTGTTTGGACAGATATCCAACAACTAAATTTTTGTTTAAAGTGTCTGAAGTACTGCAAATCTTTTAAACCTACAATTTACCTCATGAAAATATTGCTTTTCTGGTATGTGGTCATTCATATACTGGAAATATCGTAAAGAAAAGATCCAAGTCCAGATGAAAACTACAACCTGAATTACTTTATCTAAGGAGGCAATGGCTAGGAGGGGGACACAAACTAAGCCCAAGCAGGTTCCTCCGCAGTGAGCGCTGTGGCCGGAGCTCCGTACGACAGCTCCCTAGGACACTCTCGGAGCTTAGAGCAGCAGTGCGCGGCCGGAGGCTGGCAGCATGCGCACAGTCATAATCACACAGTACAGAAGGTAACTTAGTCACAGGAGAAGTAGTAATAGAAAACAGGAAAACAGCAACATTCACCCATTAATCGATTATATGGAATAAATTAAACTAAGCCGGTCACATATTTCTCTTCGCTCTTAAGTCATGGTTTTATTTACGTATACACACAGTAGACTACTTTCCTAATGCTCTCGAAATGCTACAAATAAAAATGAAGGCTTTGCATTACAGCTGCTGGACAAATACGTCAACACTGTCGATGTGTGAAAACAGTTTCTTTGTTCTTTAGCATCAGTGCACAGGGTATGGCTCCAAGTGGTATGCAATTCAGGACAGAAAAAAGAGATGGTGGCTTGTGAAATAGATCCTCTGTTCATCATTGGCACAAATCAAAGAAGGAATTTTTACTGTCCTTGGTACCTTTATTGGGTCTTTCCCCTAAAGACAGATAATGTTATACATAGATGCCTTCAGGATTAAAACCGGATGAGATAGGATTCTGTAGAATACGAAGATTACTGGGGAGCTGCCGAGATGAACCGGGCCGCTTCAAGGACCCGGACTGGAATGGTGCCTCTGCGCGGAAAACAAAGAAAGCCATTTAGTGTCCTCAGCAACTTGAAGTAGTCAGCAACTGGAAAAACGAGAACTTTTCCTGCCCTCGAGAGCCAAAGAGCAAACTGCAGAATTGCAGTCCCCTCTCCCCGCCTCCTGCCATGGGGTCTGGGGTAAGAGGAGGAGGCTAACTCTTCTTGACCCTCTCTGTTGATACAAACAGTTTTCGGGGATTTCAACATCTTTTTAAAAAGGTAAACATTTTCCTTCTCTTTCTTGGTTATTTAGATGATACGCATCTTTTAAATATCAGCACAAATTAATAATAAAGACTTTTAGAGGAAAAAGGGGCATGAGGAACACAGAAGCTAATAAAACTTAACAGACGATGACTCATATATCAGGAAAAGGTTTCTTAAAGAAGCAGTTTAAAACAAATAAAATTGGGTAATTACATGCCCACCTATGTAAATCAACAACCGAAATATTGATTTTCCCCAGAAGCAGGAAGTACGCCTTTTTTTTTTTTTTTTTAAATTGGCTCAAGCTCTGGACAGTAGGCTAACATTTTAACTGCATACAAGTAGATCCTTCCAAGTTAACCAGTGAGAATAAAGAGGTCAGAATTCTCAACACCTTACCTCTTTCTATGTCTGCATGTGAGGCCTCTACCTCAATGGGCTCCGCCGGCAAAACGGTAACTTTTGTCCCCGTCTGTTGGATAAACTGCTGGAGATTGACCTGCCGCAGCTCTTTCGTCAACTGCTCCAGTTCTTGTTCTTTGTCCTAAATGGAAGTTAGAATTCGTCTTTTTATTTGAAGAGTCACTCCTGGCCCTCTACGGACATCCCAGTGATATTCCATCTGCTACAGGGGCTGGATGTGAGAAACACACTTTCCCAAGAACGCCTCTAACAAACCTGGTTAATGTTGCTACAGTGGGCTAAAAAGAGGTCATTTCTGCTCTTGGGCACAGGCCAAAAAATAAGCAAATAAAGGACAATAGTTTTTTTAGTCTGTCCTCTTAAATGTGATGTTAGGAATACACTATGCACCTGATGAAATACATCTATGTCTATAAACTCCAATTAATAAAATACTATTTTCCACCCATCCCAGTGTTTACAGCAATCTTGCTACAAGCTGTTCACAATTAAATTTCCCTATTGACTTCATAACTGACTTGTCATTTGGTCCATGAGATTCAGAGAAGTTCTTGTTTTTGGTAGACTTTTTAAGTTTTCATGGGATTCATTACTGAGATATATGTATTAGAGCATGAGGAAAGCCAAGATTCCTACAAGATTTTCACTGTGGGGTTCTTAAGTCCTTGGAAAAGACAGGTCTGAAAACTGAAGATCCTTAAAGAAAAGAGATCCAAGTTTGCAGTTAGAAAGCTCAAAAAGCAGAGAGAGAGAGGGGCATTCCATGATTTGAATGGATGTTCTTTCTCTCCTTCACTGCACTACAGGAAGAACTGGCAAGGTGTCACCCAGGGTGAGTGTGTCCGAAGACTGGAAGGGGTAGGAAGAGATACCAGAAATGAGTGGTTGTTTCCTCCACTTACTTTGAGTGTAGGGGGCACTGGAGATAAGTTAGTTTGATTGTGAAATACTTTCCGATGGGTAGGGAGATTTACTAGCAATGACTGTCATAAATTCGTGTTTCCTGTAAACAACATCAAAGGCAACACAACTTCCAACTGTATCTTTTTTAAAGGTCAAAATGCATCCAAATAGCATAATACTGACAAATCAGAGACTAACAACCTTCCACTGCATGAGAAATTCTTGATTTTCAAAATTTTGGTGTCAGAGAATGGAAATCATATTAAGTTCTTCCTGAAACCTCAGCTTTCTCTGCTTGTAAAACTGTTCACATTCTAACAGAGCTCTGCTCAAACTTCCATGTGCACTGGTACTATCTGGAGATCTTATTACAATAGAGATTCTGAATTTTTAACCAGTGTGCCCTGAACTGCGAGATCACGCTTTGAAGAGCAAGCCTTTAACCAGCACTGGCCAAAAGAGCAGCCACTATTAGCACTTAAAAGGTGGTGAAATGTAACCAAACCCAGCAATTTATTTAATATTTTAAATTTTATTTAATATTTAATATTACACATATTATTTATATGTAGTATATTAAATATTATTTATATTTAATACCTCTTTGCAACTCCCCTAACATCACCACATTTTCTTTTCAAGAAAGGGTATCTAATGGCAAAATATAAATGTTCTTGTATGTGAGCCAGAGAGGGGAAAGTCAGAGAGGAACCTTCGTGCCCCTTTCTTCAGGAAAGCAAAGGAAACTAAGATGGAGAAGAGAAGGGGTCTACTGACATCCCAGGAAAGACAGGGTGAGCCACAATGGAGAAGTAATAGATAAGCAGTCAACCAGCTACACAATCCTTGGTAAACCGATCTGCTGTAATCTCTTTTGGCTTTGGTTTCCTTATCTCTACAAGGAGAGAAGGTCAGATTGCCATCTCATCATTAGTGTCCATTCCAGATCTGAGATTCTATTCTTTGTATCCCATTACCTAATGTTACAACTGCCACAGTAAGAGACATCTTTCTGTGGAGCAAGGATCAGTTATGTAAAGCTTTAGCTCTCTTCTTTGTTTTGGTCTCACATCTTAGCTTTGTCCTAAGTCACAGAAATTCTAAGAAACTTCTAAACCAAGGTAGGTTTCTAACTTTAAATGTAAAAGAAAATGGACATTCAAGAAAATTCCAAGAATACATTAATTCTTTTAAACAAATGAAACCTTCTTCCTATAGAAATGTTTTTACCTGTAATCGTTTGGTGGCTTGTCCAAGAGATCTTTCTACAGCTTTAATGCCATTTTCCAGCCTCAGACTCTGCTGGCCCTGAATGTCAATTTCTCCCTTGACCTTACCAATCTTTCCTTTAACCTCTTCTTCATTGACTTGCGCCTCCTGAACTTCCCGTTGTAATTTTTCTGCTTCAAGACCACTTTCCATAGTCTGGATCTGAGCCAAATAGTCCTTTAATTTGCTCTCACATTCTGTTATTTTCTGTCTTATTTCTTGAAGTTGATCCTTCAGCTGTTTTTCATTTTCCTGTTCAATCTGCAATTCATTTTCCCAAAATTCTTCCTCTTCAATTTCGACATCATTTCTTTTGATCTTTTGCTCCAGGCGGATAATTTCCTCTTCAAGGTTAGAATTATATTTTTGCTCCCAAAGTTGTATTTCTATTTCATTTGATTCTAACTCTTTCTCAATGGACTGAAGCTTTTCTGTCTGCAACCGGATCAGCTTCTTTAATTCATCTGCTGTTGTCTTGCAGTTGTTCAGCACCTTTTGCTTAAATTCTGTTTCTTTACCCTTTCCAAAAATGTCCATTAATCCTTTGGCACCTCCTGTAAATGTTAATGATTTCCTTTTAGGTTCTCTCCTTTTGATTGATTTGTCAATCTGAGGCCTCAGTTTAGCCAGGGGGGGCAAACTCTGCCTATATAAAGTTCTCTCCGGAATTCGAGCCACACTGTCTGAAGTGGGTCGCTCACTAAGAGATGGCCCCGTTCGTCGTAAAATCAGCTGTACATCACTAGCGTATTGCCCCCATTTGTTTAAGGATATGATAGGATTTTCATGAGGTGCTAAGTGTCTTTCAGTATCTCTCCATTTTTCTATAAGAGTGTACCTTCCTGTTCGACCTAGATAAAAAAGATAAGAATAAACTGTCAAAGGGGAAGATGCAATAGCCAAAATAATGCAACAGAGAACACTATTTGATAACTGTGTCTCCTTGATAAGTTTCCAAGTCCAGTCCATGCTGTCTTTTAAACTTCTTTTGAAAACAAACAAAAAACAAACCCCAAAAACAAGAAACAAAAAACCCCACAAAATCCAAAATCAAACCAAAAAACCCAAAACAACAAAAAACTTCTCTTGAAGATGTTTGTTAATAGTATAAAATTATGGGATGTGAATTACATATACCTGACTTGCTTAGAAATTTAACTTCATACTTTAAACCTCAGTGACACTCTTACATTCTCGTCAAATGCCTGACTGCCTAGCCCTTCTTGTTTGGGGCAAGACCTCCAGCTGAAAAAAAGATGACACCAGAATGCCTCATGGGAAGCCATGAGGGCCTGGTCCCAGGGGCTAGGTAGAACTTCAAAACTGAAATAAATTTCCACTTTGTGAATCCCTCTGCTTTCTCTGCACGTTAGAACTTGGGGAGGTTGGAGGCTCGATTTTCCTCCTGTAGGCGATATGGAGCCAATGAACAACATGCTACTCAGCTCAAAGGGGTTGTACAGGTCTTTCCTCTGTCTCTGCATGAAGGCTTGCCAACTCATAGCTCACAGGGCTGTTACCTTTCTGAACACCTATGGCAAATAAAAACCACCTCAGTGAAAACGACCCTTCAAAATAATTTTGTATAAAAATAGGGGCCCGAAGAGAAGTCTTCTACAGCTTTGGTAGTCGTAACTTCAAAGAATCTTGTTTGGGAAAATTAAAAAGGCAAAAATATTAAAGAACAAAACAATAAAATCATATTTAAGTAAAAGTTATACTGAACCTAACTGGTAATTATAGAAGTTTGAGTTTCAGAAGACAGTATCTTATCAGTAACTTGAACACACTTCCTACGTATTTCCATTTAAGGAGGGTGGGTCAGATGGATTATATTTTGTTAGAGGTGTCCGCTGGACACCTGAAACTAATATAATAAATGTTATGTGTCAATTACATCTCAATAAAAAAGTATCCATTACTACTTACCATTACTACAAGGAAGAAAATACCGATCCTGTCATCTTGCAATGACAACACTGGTATATACAACTATTGATTTATCCTCTTTTTTTAATTTCATGAGCTTCTGAACCAACAGTAGTTACTTTCTCTGTTATTAGGTCAATAAATGGAGGTCTGTATACACACACACACACACACACACACACACACACACATATATATATATGAATATTCATGTATGTAATTTAGAAATAGTACATTAAGAGTCACGTTGCTCTAAACATATGCATATATTCTCCTTTACAGAAACTGAAGCTTGGGTACAGCAGAAAGTTGCGGCTTGTGAGGCAAACAGACCAGAGTTTTAATTACCTACTGGATAAAGAGCATAAGTTCACCTCTAAACTGGAGACACTAGCAGTACCTCACAGGTTCTGAGAGCCAGAGTCAGGCATAAGCAGCACATCGCCTGGCCTGTGGCAGGTATTCAATCAATACACAGTAGCCATTATTAATTTAAAACACTGTGAGGCACCTGGGTGGCTCAGTTGGTTAAGCGACTGCCTTCGGCTCAGGTCATGATCCTGCAGACCCAGGATCGAGCCCCACATTAGGCTTCCTGCTCGGCGGGAAGCCTGCTTCTTCCTCTCTCAGTCCCTCTGCTTGTGTTCCCTCTCTCGCTGTGTTTCTGTCAAATAAATAAAATCTTAAAAAACAAAACAAAACACTGTTAGTCACGTAACTGACCAGAGACCTCTTAAAAATGACGTGACTTGACAATACGCTGACTTAAAAAAAAGTCCTTAAACAACTTTTAGCAACTCCCAATAATATAAAGCTGGAAAGAACAAAGGCTCTGGAGTCGGAAGGCCTGTGCTCAAGTTTGGCTCTGCCAGCTATTTAAATGACTTGCGTAATTTATTAAATTTCCTTTGGCTTCAGTTTCCTCATCTATAGAGTGAGAATAGTATTTTCTGACGATGTTGCGAGAGTCAAGTGAGATGTAAAATATGAAAGTGTTTTCTAAATTGAAGAGTTCTATACAAATGTTAGTTGTTACTATTGTCAAAGTATCTGGGCAAACGAGGGGAATGAAGAAGAAACCCTTCATACAGTGGACTGGCTTCTTGGAATACAAAAATGTTTCCAGCGAGTTTCTGGTTAAAAATTACTGTAATTACTCCAAGAAAAACTACATGACAAATCTGCAAGGTTAAAACTGTTCCATGTGCACACTCTGCTGCAAAGAACGCAGCACTTTGTGTTCTGGGCTTTGCTGCCTATCAACTACTTTTAGAATCTCACTCTTCTCTGGAGCTCTGTGTCCTCATCAGTAATGTGAAGGGTTAGAATAGACCAGCAGAGCCTTCTCTAATTCTCTACCAGGCCAATGAAGCATCTTGAAAAAGAAAATGGAATCATTACATTAGATAAGTTACATTAACAATTTTAAAAACCCTAACTTAGCCATAATTAAATATGAAGCTGATTTTTCCAATGCTTAATGGTACCACTGCCCTAGGAGAATGTCTTAGTAGAAGGTTATTTAGAATTGCTTTTACTGCCAGTTTTCCCTTTTTGTTAAATAATGCATATTTAGTGCAATTAGTCAAGAAAGAAAAAAAATCCTATCCAGCAATATAAAAAAAAGCTTTTAAAAAGGTAAATGAATGAATAGCTTTTATTATAAAAATTAGCTTTTAGATAGGTTATGTAAAAGTTAAATCCCATAATCATTATTTTTAATACCATACTTGGCAAGGCCCTAAAGATCCTATTTCATTTGGATAGATTCAAATTCCTCCTGCAAAACTCCTTTCAATGCATTTTATTAAATGGATTTAGTTGTTACCTTGCACACCTTGTTACCTTGATGTACCCCTAAGACTAATAAAAAGGAATCTCTACCTACCTACCTACCTATCTACGTATCTGTAACATTTTTAGTTTAGGCTGTTTTGGATATCTAGAAATGTATGCCACAATTAGTAATAGTAAAAAAAATAAAACACTGACTATACTTTTGAATAGTCGAAGCAATTGTTACCCCAAGTATCATTAATATCATATAATAAGGAAAATCACATCAAGACATTTTAACCCATTAGTGGAATCTCACTGGATGACTGACAAAAATTAAAAGGAAATAGGAAACATATTATTCTCAATTTAAAGAAGAACAGTATGGATAACTGTGGAGTAATATGAAGTTTTTGAAAATATACACCCAAACTCAAATATGAGTCACCCCAAAACATTAATTATGCCCTTATTTCAACCACTCTTTCATGGTGCAACCATTTCTTAAAAAATAATTTTGGGAAATTTCTTAAGAGCCAAAGAACAAAATCATGATCTAAAAGTCACGTATTGTTATTTATTCAACACATATATACTGCACACCAAATATCTGTCACAAATAGTGTCAGGCCCTGGGGATTCTATTAAACACCTTGATCATCAATCCTCTTCATAAGATTTAGTTTTAACTGACATTTGGTTTTTCCTCAGTTTCAAATCCTTCTTACCCCAAAGATGAATACTGTACATTATTCAAAAGAGCATGACAGAGAGTTCACATTAATCTCTTATGAGTTTAATGCTAACATATCCTTCTGTTTCTGAACATATTAGAAGTAGTAACAGCTTCTTCTTAATCATGAATAATCTATCCAATTGCATTGAGCTTTTCTGATAACAGATACTTTGCTCCTTGAGCTATATAAACATTTTGGATTCTTATATAGATTCTAGTGACCATTAACTAATCCTTCTTGTAATGACTTATAATTCTTACAAGGAATCTTGATCTCTGTAACAGAAATTAAATTATATCACTTTATAATCTGTTAAATGATTTTGATGCTTACATATATATATGTATGTAAACATAAAAATATATAATATTTATGTAATCCTAACTGGTTTTATTAAATAGGCAGTAGAGATATTATGATCAACTCACCAGTGAAGAAATCAAAGCTTCCAATTTAAAGCAATCTTCCATACAACTATTCTGCAAATTTATCAATTGAATTTTCTACAAGTCCTGATTGTAGTTAGTAAGATAACTTTTGACCATGGAGCATTTATTTCATGATGACAATGATATAAAGTAAATATCTCCGAGTAAACCTTTTGGCCAGCTGTGCACAACTCTTAGCTAAATCATTTAGTTTATTTTCCCAGTGTGTTAATGAGATCATCATGTAGTCACAGAATTACTGCATATTACTTTAGGAACTATTTAGGATTATATGATAAGCTTACTACTATTCAAAAATAATGAAAACATAAAATTTATTGATTTCATGATGATTAACATTTATTATGCCTGTATTTGCTAGGCACTATACTACTTACTTTGCATAAGTACTATTAACCAAAATAACAGCTGACACTTATCACTATAGACCAGTAAGATTTGGGGGCTATTTTGTTAATGTAGCATAATCTAACCCATCCTGACTGAGATGCATGCTATGAATTACATACCTTCACATTAATTAATGTTTTATGGATGCAGAAAATCGAGAAGGTACTTAAAATTATGAATGATCACACTATTGTTATAAATATCAAAACTGATCAAAACTGTATAAGATAATCTTGACTATAAAAAAGCAGTATACTTTACTATTAAGAGTTTTCATTTCTTGTTTCAATATAATTCAATCAGTAACTATATTAACAGATGCCCATTGAGATTATAGGGGCTTTAACCAACACAGTATAATCCAGCATCCTCCTTACTAGCTATAGGAGCTTGGGCAGGTTATCTGGTATCTGTGCCTTAGCTTGATGATCTCTAAAGTAGAGATAATAACAGTGCTTTCCTCATAAGGCTGTTTTGAGGATTAAGTGATGTGGAAAATTTAATCCACAATCCACCACATGCAAAATGAGACTTTAAAACTGTCAAGAATTATGGAGAGTAAAATCTTTTTTTAAAGCTCATCTAGAGGTACATAAAAGTGCTACTTATAGTGATTACTCTCAGGAGGTGGGGATTTTTTTTCTGCTTTGTTTACTTTCTAAATTCCAAAACAGTCTACAATGAACAGTATTATTTTATAAACAGATACAATACTGATACATTTGTAAATTCCTAAAATTGATAATTTATGCATGAAATTAAATTAAGAATAAATGTGGCAATAAAAATATTTTCCTTATCTTCTAAAGAATCATATAATCCTAAGAGATGGATGAAACATTAGGTGGTCACCTAGCTCAGCCTGTAATTTATAGGAAAAAAAACTTTAAAAAATTCATTCATTTATTCACAAATACGTCCTTGATGTCTATTACTTAGGTGTGGTTTAAGCTATGAGAATAGACAACAACAAAACAGTAGCAAGCAATACACAACACACATATAAGTAAATGTAGGTCTACCGTTCATTATTCAACAGCATGAAGGCCAGTTATGCTGAAAATTCAGAACTTTTTGGATTTTAAAAAGGTAACAACAGTGCTATCCTGTAGGTCTGTAATCAAACATATTAAAATATATAAAGTAAAATGTATCAATGTTCACCTCAAATGGAATAAATTTAAATTAAAAACAGCTTCATATCAAATCAGAGCAATTACCACCAGCAAATGAGTTCAAGACACTCCAGTTTCGGCTAACTTCATATGAGGTCTGATACACTTCAGGCTTTCAGAAACATTTAGATTTGAAAATGCATATATGGTCTATATATGAGGCCTGTACGTAATGTCAGGAGGGGTAGGTGCTTTAGAGAACACTGCAGTATGGCAGATAAAGAGTATGTGAGTGGATAAGCACGTGTGTGCGTGTGTATACGTACATGTGGTCAGGGACATATGTGAGAAGATGATATTTAAACAGAGATCCAAGGGAATGAATTATGAAGCTATCTGGGTGCAGAGTATTCTCAGCAGAGAAGAGAAGAGATGCAAAGACTGAGGCAGATATGTTTTTGCTGTGTAACAAGGGACAATCAAAAGTAAATGGTACAAAATGAGGTCAAACTGGTAAGGAGATAAGGTATGGATTCATTAGGGTCCTGAAGACCATTGTATGGACTTTGGAATTTTCTGAGTAAGAAACCATTGTGGATGAGGAGGGGAGGGTTTGAGCAGAGGAGTAATATGATGCATATTTTAAAAGTATTACTTTAAAGATGTGGTATATACACAAAGACAGATATATGCACACAATGGAATATTACGCAGCCATAAACAAGAAGGAAACCTTTCCATTTGCAATGACATGGATGGAACTAAAGCGTATTATAAGTGAAGTCTGTCAGGGAAAGACAAATACCATATGATTTCACTCATGGAATTTAAGAAACAAAACAAATGAGCATAGGAAAAAAAGAGAGAGAGAGAGAAAAAGAGAGAGACAAACCAAGGCTCTTAACTATAGAGAACAAACTCATGGTGACCAGAGGGGAGGTTGGTGGGGGATAGGAAATAGTTGATGGGGATTAAGGAGTGCACCTGAGATGAGCACCAGGTGCTGCATGTAAGTGATGAATCACTCAGGTGTACACCTGAAATTAATATTACACTGTGTGTTAACTAACTGAAATTTAAATAAAAACTTAAGAAAGAGTATTAATTTTAAAAGAAATCTGTCAAGAATAGGAGGGAGGGAATCAAGATGATACAGGGAGACGAGCTGAAGGCTACTGCAAAAATCTACGTGAGAATTGATGGTGGCTTACATCAAGGTGTTAACAATGGCCGTGAAGAGAAACAAGATTCTGCATATATACTGAAGGTAGTACAGATAGGATTTGTTGATGGAATGGTTTTGAGATATTAGAACAAGAAAGGAACCAAAGATCACACAAAAGTTTTAGATCTAATCAATTAAAAGAAAAGAGTGTTCATTTGCTGAGATAAAGAGAAGGAAAAAATTTGAGAGTGGGCAGTAGGTGAGATACGGACATTTTAATTCTGAGATACTAATTAGTCATCTTCTAGAACTATTTACAATACCAATTAACCACTAGCCACATTTAAATTTTAATTAAAAATTCATTTCCTCAGTGATATGAGCCACATTTCAAGCACTGAGGAGCAGCATGTGGCTGGTGGCTACCCTACTGGACAGCACAGACAGAGACCATTACAATCCCTGCAGAAAGTTCTACTGGACAGCACTGTTTCAGAAACTATGTTTTATTGAATACTTACTTTAGGCAAAGCAGTGGGGTAAGAAGGATAAACAAGCAGGACCCCTACGTTAGAGGGACTTCCAGAGAAAAGAAGTAATTATTAAGTAGTTAAAGTAGAATTCAGTATAAAGTGTGCTTGTTTGAAAACTGACTTTCAGGACACCTTACCTGCCACTCCCCTGCTTGTGCTCTCGCTGTCAAACAAATAAAATCTTAAAAAAAAAAAAAAAGAAAAGAAAAGAAAACTGGGCGCCTGGGTGGCTCAGTGGGTTGGGCCTCTGCCTTCAGTTCAGGTCATGATCTCAGGGTCCTGGGATTGAGGCCTGCGTGGGGCTCTCTGCTCAGCAGGGAGCCTGCTTCCTTTTCTCTCTCTGCCTGCCTCTCTGCCTACTTGTGATCACTCTCTGTCAAACAGATGAACAAAATCTTCAAAAAAAATAGAAAACTGATTTTCTTGGGGCAAATCATATGACACATGGCTTTTTAGGAACAGTCCACTTTACCTTGGACCCCAGCCCCAACCAATTTGTTTCTATTAACTATTTCTATTAACTCTGGCCCCAGTACAAGGAGATATGGGAATAAGATCATAAGAAGTGGGGAACAGAGAAAAATTCTGAATTTTCAATACTTTAAATGGCACCAGGCAACAAAGAACTATGAATCAGAAAACTTTTCCCTCAGTCTCCTGATTTCTTCCTCCTCTTTTCCTCTCTAATCTTTTGTTGGCCATACTCATACTTAAGTTCTAAGCCACTTGAGGGCAGAGATACATTCTTTTCATATTTTGGGGATATTGTAAAAGCAAATGCATTTTCTGGACTATAACTTGAAACAGATGTACAGTCAAAGGCTTTCTGCTTCACATACAGATTTGCGAAGCAGTTTTAACTGTGAAATAATGGCATTTCTGGGATAGTTTATGGGAAAAACAAGATAAAATACTCAAAATTTGGTCTGTGTCAAAAAGCTTAGCATATATAGTGACCAGACACACAATGCATTGCAGGGCGGTTTAACCACTTCATGCCAATTAAAGGGTTTCAATCATGTTTTTATTTTACTATTCTGTGTCATAATTTGGATACATTCTATTTCCACCACCTAAATATAACCCATCAAGGTAGTCAAAGATCAGAGTATAAAGTATTTCTTTCCACATTATTAGATACATCCAACATCTTTTACCAAATTGTTTTGTCTTTAGCTATTTTCTAATTTTGATTCCATTGATTAGCAGAACTGAGTCAAAAAATGTTCACTGCCATATATATTTGCAGATTGCCAAGTTATGTAAATATTTTTGTATCTTGATGGCTTCCTTAGAGAAATTTTAGCTATCCAGAAAAATCCCTCACAATCCCTAATAGTGTATCTTTGATGCTTTCATCCCATGCATCAAATATGTGGATTTAAACCCATGAAGGTATTCTACAAGTTGCTTCATTATAAATTGTTTAGAAACATCTGTAGTTTTCTCAGTCAATATTCTGCTAATAGGATAAACTTTTACTGTGTTAAGCCACAGAAATTCTGAGGTTGGATGTCACAGCATTAATTTTTCCTAACAAACCCCCATTATTTCTTACAGTGGAAATAAGGTCAAAATACTATTAAACTGTCATATAGTGTTTGAACCTTGAAAACCAATAACTCACATTACAAGGTAAAGAAATATTTAAGTACGTATCGGGAGCATAGTACATTTGATGCTGAGAAAGTCTTACGGTACCAGAAAAGCAAGGACTGACAATCCTTGGCTGAATCATCTCTCAGGTGAATTCTGAATTCCATGAAGTATTTATGATATAGAAAAAGGGGTGGTTAGCCAAGTCTGGAGATGTATCATAAAACCTCTATATTCAAGTTGTCAACTTTTCAAAAACATCTCCAGACTAACAGACAGCAAAAATGGGGGTAGGTTCAGTTAAAACTTTTTAACTTGTTCACAAGCAAGTACAGTACACTGTTTAGTCCAAATGGATAAACACGCACCTTGTACATCCGGGCATTTTCCCTTTGAAATTCTGTGTAGAAAATGTGGATACCAGATGGACAGATGCAGCTAAGTGCACCCCTCAGCCACCCTCTAAAATACATTCATTTTCTTTTAAACCACTGCCCATGTTGTTTGAGTCTCAAATATAACAAAGAAAGTTAGATTTAACAATTGCTAATTTTAGAGTCTTTACTAAGCAGAAAAAACCAAAGATGAATATTTTTGTGTAAATTATGTGGGGCTTTCCCCCCCTCCAATTTGTTGACTCTTCTCATCAGTCACTGAGGTATATTTAAAATCTCCCCTTATATTGGAGTGTTAGTTTCTCTTTCCAGTTCCATTGGTTTTACTTTAATATATACATATTTAAAGAATTTATTTATTTGACAGAGAGTGAGCATGCACAGAGGGAGAATGAGAGGGAGAAGCAGGCTCCTCACTGAGCAGAGAGCCTGATGTGGGACTTGATCCCAGAACTTGAGATAATGACCTGAGCCAAGGGCAGACACTTAACCCACTGAGCCACCCAGGTGCCTGGTTTTACTTTATATATAAGGTCATTATATATATATAAAATTATATATATATATACATATATATATATATAAACTTGTTGTACATAAGTTTGCAATCTTTTATATTCCTTTGAATTAAGCTTATATATGCTAACACAGTCTCTTTGTAGTATCCTTTGTCTTAAAGCTATTTTTAAAATAGTAATATGCCTAAATGACTTTATTTTGGTTAGTATATATGTAATTGGGTCTTGTGACAAAATACTTCTCAGTTCTTATGCTTTTTTTTTCTATCTTTAATTTTTTAAATTTTTACTATGAAGTATAGCTGAGATACAATGTTTTATCAGTTTCAGTACAACACGGTGATTTGGTAATTCTGTGTATTACTCACTGCTCACCACAGTTAAGTGTAGTCACTATCTGTGGCCATACAATGTCCTTAAAACTATTACTGACTATATTTCCTATGCTCTACTTTTCATCACTGTGACTTATTTATTTTACAACTGAATTTTCTACCTCTTAATCTCCTTTAACCATTTTGCCAATCCCCACTCTCTGGCAATACCCCTTCTCTCTGGCAACTACCAGTTTTTCTCTGTATTTTAAGTCTGTTTTGTTAGCTTTGTTTTTCAGATTTCACATATCAGGGAAATCATCTGGTATTTGTCTTTAACTGTCTGACTTACTTCATTAATACCTTCTAGGTCTATCCATGTTGTTGCAAACAGCAAGATTTCATTCTTTTTTTGTGTGTGTGTGGCTGAGTAATATCCTGTTACACAGACACACTGTTCTCACTCTGTTCTGCATTTATATACATCTGTATACACACACACACACTACTTTATCCACTCATGTACTGGTGGTCACTTAGGTCGCTCCTATGTCCTGGCTATTATAAATAATACTGCAGTAAACATAGGGTACATTTATCTTTTCAAATTAGTGCTTTCATTTCTCCAGATAAATATCCAGAAGTGGAAGTACTGAATCATAAGATATTTCTGTTTTTAATTTTTTGAGGAAACTCTATGCTGTTTTCCATAGTGGCTGCACCAATTTACATGCCCACAGTGCACAGGGATTCCCTTTTTTTTTTTTTTTGCCACATCCTCACAAACACTATTTCTTGTCTTTTTGATACTAGCCATTCTGACTGGTGTCAGGTGGTATCTCATTGTAGTTCTGATTTGCATTTCCCTGATGATTAGTGATGCTAGACATCTTTTTATGTGTCTGTTGGCCATCTGTATATCTTCTTTGGAAAAATGTCTATTCAGGTTCTCTGCCCGTTTTTTAAAACAGATTTTGTTTTGGTGGTGAGTGGTATGTGTTCTTAATATTTGTGTATTAACCTCTTACCAAATACATAGCTTGCAAATATCTTCTCCCATTCAGTAGGTTGTCTATTCGTTTTGTTGATTGTTTCCTTTTGGTGGTGTGTGTGTGTGTGTATTTTTTGTTGTTGTTGTTTCTCTTGCCTGAGGAGATATATCCATAAATATGTTGCTAAGACCAATGTCCAAAACCCCTTTTAGGAGTTTTATGGTTTTGGGTCTCAAATTTAGGTCTTTAATCTACCTTGTGGGGGGGATCCACCTTGAACTTATTATCGTGTGTTGTCTAAGAAAGTGGCCCAGTTTCATTTCCTTGCATATAGCTGTCCAGTTTTCTCAACACTATTTATTGAAGAGACTATCTTTTTCCATTGTATATTCCATGCATAGTCACAGATTAATCAACTATGTAACTATGGGTTTATTTCTGGGCTTCCTTGTTCCAATGATCTATATGCCTAACAGTACCATACTGGTTTAATTATTATGAACTCTGTAGTATATATTGAAATCTGGGATTGTGAAACCTCCAGCTTTGTTGTTCTTTCTCAAGATTGCTTTAGCTCTTCAAGATCTCTTGTGCTTCCATACAAATTTTAGAATTATTTGCTCTAGTTCTGAGAAAAGTACTATTTGTATTTTGATAGGGATTGCATCGAATCTATAAATTGCTTTGGACAGTCTAGACATTTTAATAATATTAACTCTTCCAATCCATGAGCATGGTTCATCTTTACATTTGCTTGTATTTCTTTTAACATTTTTCATCAAAGTCTTAGAGTTTTTAGAGTGTGGATTTACTTTAATTGATTTAATTTATTCCTAAGTATTTTACTCATTTTGGTGCTATTGTAAATGGGACTGTTATCTTAATTTCTCTTTCTGCTATTTCATTATTAGTGTATAGAAACATAACAGCTTTCTGTATATAATTCTGCAAGCACAAATTCATTTGTTAGTTCTAATAGATATTTAGTGGAGTCTTTAGGGTTTTCTATATGCAGTTATGATGTGATCTGCAAATAGTGAGTTCTACTTCTTCCTTACCAATGTGGATGCCTTTTATTCCTTCTTTGCTGATTGCTGTGGCTAGGACTTTTAGTACTACGTTGAATAAAAGTGGTGACAGTAAACATCTTTGTCTTATACCTAATATTAGAGGAAAAGCTCCCAATTTTTCACCATTGAGTATGATGTTAGCTGTGGGTTTTTCATATATGGTCTTTATTATGGTGAAGTATGCTCCCTTTAAACCCACTGTTGAGAGTTTTTATCATAGACAGATGTATTTTTGTCAAGTGCTTTGTCTCCATCTATTGACATAATCATATGATTTTTTTTATCCTCCCTCGTTAATACGAGGTATCACATTGATTTGTGAATAATGAACCATCCTTGCATCCCTGAAATAAATCCCACTTGGTGGTGCTGAATGATCCTTTTAATGTATTACTGAATTCAGTTTGCTAATGCTTTGTTGAGGATTTTTGCATCTATGTTTGTCAGGGATACTGGCCCGTAGTTTTCTTTGTAGTGTTTGTCTGATTTTGCTATATTAAGGTAATAGAAGCTGGCCTTGTCTAATGAATTGGAAAGTTTTTCTTCCTCTTCTGGCTTTTGGAATAGTTTGGGAAGAACAGTAATAGATCTTCGGATGTTTGGAAAAGACATCTGGTCCTGGACTTTCGTTTGTTGGGAATATTTTTATTTTAATTTTTTTATTATTGATTCAATTTTGTTACCAGTAATTTGTTTGTTCAGGTTTTCTATTTCATTCTGATTCAATTTTGAAAGACTTTATGTTTCTAAAAATTTACCCATTTTTTCTAGGTTGTCCAACTTTTTGCCATATAATTTTTCACTGTATTCTCATAATTTTTTGTATTTCTGTGCTGTCAGTTATTATTTCTCCTCTTTCATTCCAGACTTTTATTTGAGTTTTTTTCTCTCTTTTTTTTCTTCCAGAGTCTGGCTAATGGTTTGACTATTTGATCTTTTCAAAGAAGCACCTCTTATTTTCACTGATTTTTTTGGGGGGGGAGGGGTTTCTATTTCACTTATTTCTGCTCTAATTTTTATTATTTCCTTCCTTCTACTGACTTTGAGCTTTGTTTGTTTGTTTTCCTAGCTCCTTTAGTTGTAAGTTTAGACTGAGATTTTTCTTATTTCTTGAGGTAGGCCTGTATTGGTATAAATATCCCTCTTAGAACTGCTTTTGCTGTGTCCCAAAGATTTGAACAGTTGTGTTTTCATTTGTCTCCATGCATTTTTTTCTTTAATTTCCTTTTTGATTCTTCACTGACCCACTGTTTGTGTAGCTTCCATGTATCTGGACTTTTCCAGTTTTTTTTTCTTGCAATTAATTTCTAGTTTCATACTGTTGTATTCAGAAAAGATGCTTGTTATGATCTTAATCTTCTTAAATTTAGAGATTTGTTTTGTTGCCGAACATGTGATTTATCCTAGAGAATATTCCATGCTCATTTGAAAAGAATGTGTATTCTACTGTTTTTGAGTGACGTGTTCTGTATATATCTGTGAAGTCCATCTGGCCAAATGTGTGGTTCAAAGCCAGTTTCCTTAATGATTTTCTGTCTGGGTGGCCTATCCATTGATATAAATGAAGTGTTAAAGTCCCCTACTATTCTTGCATTACTGTCAATTTCTCCCTTAAAGTCTGTTAATATTTGCTTTTGGATTGAACCCTTTTTATCATTACATAACTCCTTTCTTTATCTCTTATTACAGTCACTGTTTTAAAGTCTACTTTGTCTGATATAAGTATTGCTACCCAACCTTTTCTTTTTCCACTTCCATTTCCATGGATTATCTTTTTTCCATCCCTTCACTTTCAGTCTCTAAGTGTCTTCTGACATGAATTTTTTCTCTCATAGGCAAGATCTAGATCTATCTTTTTTTTTTTTAATCCATTTTGTCATGCTATGTTTTTGCTTGGTGCATTTAGTCCACTTATGTTTAAAGTTATTCTTGATCAGTATGTATCTACTGCCATTTTGTTAATTGTTTTCTGGTTGTTTTTAGAGTTCTTCTCTGTTCTTTTCTTCTTTTGTTCTCTTCCCTTGTAGTTTGACGGCTTTCCTTATTAGTGTTATGCTTAGATTCTTTTCTCTTTATTTTTTTGTGTATCTGCTACGGAATTTTGATTTGTGGTTACTATGGGGTTCATATATAACATCCTATGTATATAGCAGTCTATATTAAGATGATAATCCCTTAAATTCAAACATATTCTAAAACACTAAATTTTTACTCCCCTATCCACATTTTATTGTATATTAAATCCTATTTTACTTCTTTTTGTGCATTCTTTTTTATAGATACAATTGATTTTTACTATTTTTGTGTTTTAACCTCAATATTGACTTCATGTGTAGTAGATTACTATTTTTATCAGTGAATTTTTTTCCTTTCATAATTTTCTCATTTCTAGTTACGGTTTTTTCTTTCCACATAAAGAATTCCCTTTAATATTTCTTGTAAGGCCGGTTTAGTGGTGATAAACTCCTCTGTCTGGGAAATTATCTCCTTCAATTCTGAATCATAGCCTTGCTGTAGGTTTTTTCCTTTTAGCACTTGAATATATCATGCCCCTAACTTCTGCCCTGAAAAGTTTCTACTGAAAAATCAGCTGATAACCTATGGGGTTTCCTTTATATGTGTTTGCTTTTCTTGCTGCTTTTTAATATCCTCTATTTATCTTTAGTTTTTGACATTGTAATTAATGTATTTTTGTGTGGACCTCCTTGGGTTCATTTTGTTTGGGGTACTCTGTGATTCCTGGACCTGGATAGCTGTTTCCTCTCCCAGATTAAGGAAGTTTTCAGCTATTATTTCTTCAAATAAATTTTCTGTCCCCTTCTCTCTTTTCTTCCTCTGGGGTTACAATAATGTGAATGTTATTATGCTTAATGATGTCACTGAGTTCCCTTAATCTATTCTTATTTATTCTTTTTCTTCTTTCTTTTTGCTGTTAAGATTGGCTACCTTCCATTATCTTGTCTTCCAAACCATTGGTCCATTCTTCTGCATCCTCTGATCTGCTGCTGATTTCCTTTAGTGTATGTTTCATTTCAATCAGTATCTTCTTCAACTCTAACTGGTTATTTATTTATTTATTTATTTTATGATTTTATTTATTTGACAGAGAGAAACACAGCTAGAGAGGGAATACAAGCAGGGGGAGTGAAGAGGGAGGCCTCCCGCCGAGCAAGGCTCGATCCTGGGCCTTTGGGATCATGACCTGAGCTGAAGGGAGACGCTTAACGACTGAGCCACCCAGGCACCCCAAACTGGTTATTTTTTTATAGTTACTATCTCTTTGTTGAAGTTCTCATTGAGTTCATCCACATTTTTCTCAAATCCAGTGAGTACCTTGATGATCATTACTTTGATTTCTTTATCAGGCTTGTAAAAGGGACACTTACTAAAAAAGCTGCTTGCAAAGAATATGAAATAAAATTAAATGCCTTTATTTTCCTTCTTTAACAATTAAACTTAAGTCCACAAGTACAGTTAGACCAAAATGCAATAAAATTTCACTGAATGTGAAAGCCTAGGATTTTTAGCATTATTTTAACATACGTGTGTGCTACAAAGTATTTAAGGAAAAATCAAAAGATATCAATATTAAAAGAAAGTCTTTTCTTTTAAGGTGTGGGGCATGGGCAATGAATCCTGGAACACTGAAAAAATAAAATAAATTTAAAGTAAAAAAAAAAAAGTATCTTTGCACAGGGCATTGCCAACTTCTTAACAGTGTATCTGCCAGAAATGTCTCTACAAAATGCTAAGGTGTCACGGTACAGGGTGACTTGTCTCATTCCTGGACAAATGTGACATGTTTCCAATATAAACTAGCATGACATAAAGTAAACTTGGTTAGTTGCTCAAAGACAAAGAAGCACTAAGCACCTAACATAGTGCTGAAAACAATTTCCTTTTAATACATATTTGCTAAATGATGGACTTAAGATGCAAATATAAGCTGTACCCCACATTATTGGCTTTTCTGATGCAGGTGCTTATACCCTCCTCATGTTCCAAAAGGGTTAAGGCAACTAGAAAACATGTATAAAAATGATAAAGATAAACTGAGTGAGACTAACTAAGAAGAAAAGTTGCAACACTGTAGGTGAACAAGATGGAGCTAATAAGCATGTATTTCATCTGCACTGTATACCAAGATTTAAAAATACACATATTATCTTTCTATTGAAGGACCATATTACTTGTTGCATTTCTCTTTTCTAAAAGTAGTCAGAATAAACAGTAAATAAGATTTTTCCTAATGAGGGGTTTGGGAACTAGGAATCTATGTTTTGGCTCAGGAAAACATCTTTAGTTCCACAGATCGTTTAAACAATAGAGCAGAAGGCAGTGCAGACTCTAGTTGGAAGATCAGTAAAATCTGGGGGGAGACCGAGAATAAGTGTCTTTATGGATTTATTTAAGCATGGGGGAAAGTAATAAGCAAAAGTTTACCTGCAAGATATATTACAGAACCAAATAAACAAATAACTAGAAATCTGTATTTAATACAAACAAACATAAACAAACCACAAGTGGAAGCATAAACCACTTTATCTCAGATTCCCAGAAAGTCCACTTACCTATTGCTTGAGCTAAGGCTATTACAACCTCCTGGCAAGTTGTAACTTCAGTGACCCCACAAACAATCCTCTGAACTCCATCCACCCATACTTTAAGTTCCATGGTGCACCAGCCAGTCACCTAAGGGGCCTGAGACTGGTCATCAAGGCGTCAGGTCATGTCGCTGGCTATGGTAATATGGGGAAGGCAGAGTCTTGTGTAGTCAGCTAAAAAGAGGAAAAAACATTTTTAATAAACGAGTCTTCAAATTTCTTTTATTAAGTATTAAGCAAAATAAATTCTAATATCTCAAATCCTACTACTGTTAATGACCATGTGCATACTTATTTTATAGAACTGAATGTGGTAGCATGAATACAACTGGTCACTGATTCATGACATTGCTTCATATTATTATAATTTTCACAATTATAATTTTAATCATAAAGTAACTCTAAGAAATCAAAAAGTAACTCTAAGAAATCTTACTTACTTGACTAAGCCCTACTTACTGCTCAACATATAAGCTATTCCTTTCTTTTCTTAAAAAAAAAAAAAAAACTTATTAGGATCATCTGTAAGGTTAAAAAAAGTTGTCATTGTTTGATTAGTAAACCAGTTGAACCTGCTTGCATAGCCTTGCCAGCATTTGTAAACGTATCTTCACAACTCCAGTGCATTCCTTTGTTTCATGTGTCTCTTGTCTCCGTCTCTTACCCGAAGGGCTGAGAGTGTCATCTCCAACATTCAAACTCCAATACCAACCACAGCATAAGGCACAGGTGTGCAGAAAATATAAGTTGATGGAGTTTAATTCCTTTACTGGCTGACAACTTCCTCACGTTAGAACCGCTTGTCCTTTTCTCATTCATTTAACTGGGGTTTGATACTATTCTTAAATTACAAGAGTTATTCTAATAATATAAACCTCAACTTTTTGTTACACTTGCCGTTTCCCCTTTGATTTTTTTCTGTAGCTGCACTATACATGTGCCAAGCAGAAATTTTTACATTCTCACACAAGCAAACCACATGCCTTGATTTCTTGTATTGATTAGAATGTTATTAGCTGGTTAAAGATCAACTGCACACAATTCTTTTTCCTGTTGGTTTTTAAAATCTCAGCCCTTTCTGTGTTAAACTAATCAATCTATGATTTGTGTGTTCATTGTCCTATGATCCTTCTATTATTTGTTGGTTTTGGAAAAGAAGGCTAAAGTTTATGAGATGTAATAAACATCGATTTAATTAAAATGAACATTTGAATTTATTTAAAGATTGACAACGGAACTGATGTTTCAGGATTAATGACTTACTAAAAAGCTTATTTAAAAAAAACTAAAAATGAGTCTAGTAAAACAGTATTTACTACAAGCAATAACATAGTCCTTGTGCATTTCTTAAAGGGCCCAAGATGGTTGCAGGCCACCTGTCACCTGGGTATATAAGTCAGAACACACATGAGTTAAGGAGACTAAACCTATTGCTTTCTCCATAGAAGGTACACAAATACGTTTTGTCATCCTGAAAACAAGGGGAAGGACTGACGTTTCCCAGTGTATTGATTTGGCTCCCTCTGCCTCCACACTAAAGGGCCAAGGTGGCTTCATAAACCCCCTATAGGCCCAGAAGAAAGGCCACTTGTCTCTGACAAACTAATTTCCACAAATGTGTTCTTCAGTTATGAAATCCCGCGAGATGCTTAAGTTTCTGGTGAGTGGAGGGAAGGGGTCCAAAGCCAAAGAAATGTAAGAAATCTTGCAAATAAAGTTAAACAAGTTTTTTTTTAGTTAGACTACTATGAGCATTTAATAGGCTGGTGCACACCTGAAATTCCAAATGAGAGGTTTATATATGCTACTGTCCCCAATCCATTTAAAGACTATTTAAGGAAAGGAAACAGAAGAGTTCTGACTTCAAACAAGGTATTTTTTCCTTCTCTGCCAGGTGCTCTATTTACTAAAAATAAAATGTGCATTATTTCTCTTGGAATAAAATTAAGATTAAAAAATATACTGTATTAATATATTAAATTTAAATATACTGTATTAAATTAATATATTAAATTTAAATTATTTTATTAAATAAAAAACTAAGCTTTTTAAAAAAACTAAACTGAATTAAAATCTATTTAATACGTAGTCCATTATTTTTCATTAAAAGGTTTTAAACTTGGGAAACCCAGTAAGAAAGACAGATCTTATTAAAGGTCTCCTCCCCCAAAAGAAACCTATCATTTAAAAGAAACTTATGAGGTTCATTTTGAAGTTCTATAAAAGGTTTAGTACGCCACCTCTTATTTGCTTATCTTGAATTATCACTGTTTTACCTCAAACTTTTAACCATTAAGTGAATACAAATGAACATAGAACACATGTACACATGTTAAATATTACAGAGCATAACAATGTGGGAAAAAACTGAGCATTAATAATATTGCTCAGCTGATATAAACTTGCAGGGTATTTATCCTCTTGATCAGAGACTTCCTACCACGGCTCATCAGAGAAGACCAGCATCTGCATTTTTCTTTTAACATCATTAATATTATCTTTCAAACTTAAATCCTTAAGGAGAGTAAAAGAGATGCCTTAATAGATCAGATGATCAATGAACCACATGGTCCAAAATTTTATTTCTAGCAGAGCACTGTTTTAAAAATATGGCTTCTGTCAAGTCTGGGGCTGTACTAACAATCACCCCCCTCCCCCAGCTTCCCTCAAAATCACAGTGTTATTTCATGAAAGTCATTTGAAGAATCTGTCTTCTCAGTGGAAGCCCCTGCTACTCCCTTCTGATCTGTTGTCCAGAACCCAACTCCTATGGCTCTGCTCCCAGCCCCAGAACTAGACTAGAGGGAAAACGGAAGTCCTACACTGTAGGTGTGTATGGTGGAGGATTGCTCATCATTGGAACTAAGGGCTCAAGCAGCTAAAGGGCTTTGGCATCTCAGTTGGAATTTGGAATAAATTTTTCCATGGAAACAATGATGTAGGTAGAAGTAAGGTTCTATTGCAAGGGTATTATTATATTATGGTTGTTGCTGTTTTACCATAAGGCTTCTATATTCAAATAATTATTACTTTAATTTTTATAATGAAAAATTAGGTTTATTCTGTAACATGCTACTGGGAACAAGTATTCTTTAGTCAGAAACTATTATTTTGAAAGCCTACTGGAATTAAGCATCTGCATTTGTGGAGACATATTCCCCCAAGAAGAGTGCTTTAATAAAACAATTTTAGTCAATCCTCATATTCATGGGTTCCTTATTTGTGAATTCACACACTCACTAAAGTTTATTGGCAACCCCCACATCAATATTTACGGCACTTTCAGAGTCATTCAGACACGCAGACAGCAGTGAAAAAAGCCTGTGCTGCCTGGCCTGCACAATCCCAGCCGAGGTCCTAAAGACGCAATACTTTGCCTTCTTGGTTGAGCTCCCATACTGTTGACAAGTTACCTTTTCCCAGTGTCTTTAGCGCCATATTTTGGCATTTTTATAGTTTTTGTTGCTGATTTCACTGTTGAAAATGGCTCCCAAGTATGGTGCTGACATAAGTGCAAGAAAGCTGTGATGTGACTTATGGAGAAAAGTACGTGTTGTTAGAGAAGTCTTGTTCAGGTACGAGTTATAGCGCTATTGGCTGTGAGTTTAAGGTTAATGAATCAACAATACATGTCAAACAAGGTATTTTTTGACAGAAGAACACATAAAACAAGGTGATGTACTGATGAGCTGATGAAACTGTTGGGATCAAAGGCTGTCACAAATAACAAGAATTGACCACATACTTCAAAATGGTCAAACTTCCTTGTGATGGCTACCATCAAGCTACTAAGCCAATTGCATTACTCCCTAGAGACTGATACAAGCATACAGGTGGCTTATTGCCAATTTTAACATTTCTTTCATGTCTGGGCTTGTTCAATATCAATGGTTATTGCATATTAAAGCATTCTTTTTAGAAACAGCATACAGATAAAATGTGTTGTAATAAAATCTTCACAATCAAGCTAGCTACTTAAATAAAACACTGATGCTAGCCACTAGTTCTTTTGGCATCATAACAGAATGAGATTCTGTACAATGAACATTATATATTCTGAATAGTACTTATTAGAACTAATAATCAGATACTCAAATTCTCTTTTGTACAGAAAGTTAAAAAATAAAATCTAGGGGTGCCTAGGTGGCTCAGTCGGTTGGGTGACTGATTCTTGGTGTCACTCAGTCATGATCTCGGGGTCATGGGATCGAGCCCTGTGTTGGGCTCCTTGCTCAGCAAGAAGTCTGCTTCCCTCTCTCTTCCCCCTACCCACACTTGCACACATGCATTCTCTCTCTCAAATACATAAATCTTTACAAAAATAAAAACTAAAGGGAATTAAGATACCTCAGTCTAAAACTAATTTGATAGGAGAATTAAATGAAGTTATGGAGAACTGTTATGAACTAATACTAACTTTTTAATGTTCAAATGGTGACTGAGGTAAGGAAAAAAATGGATACCTTACCTGTGGGAGATGGAAAAGTAACCAAAGATAAAAACAGATAACAAGAGGAAAAAACAACCTGGAGAACGTGACAGGATGAAGCACAACGAGAGAGGAGAAGGAGAGAGTGAAAATATGTAAGGAAGGAAAAAAGTGGGTAAAGAAACAGATTTTGGTGTATACAAGTGACAGTTTCTAAAAAACTGCCTCAGATGCCAGTCAGGGGTTACTTGCTCCTGAACTGCAGGGTTCAGGTGATGCGGGTTTACAACACTCTGGTTCTGTATTTGGGAAAGCCAGTTAAATGTTCAGTTGCTTAAAGCAAACCCATTATTTTGCTATAATACAGTTCTGCAAATGGTGTCAGAAAGTAGACTGTCATAAAAGGTACACAATGTTAAAAAGTGGACACTAAGAAAGAGGACATCAGCCCTATAGATAAAAGCCTCCCCAAACGAGATATTGAGAACAACAGTCCTGTGACATGCACCATGGAAATAAGGCTCCCCAATCTAACAATTTTGGGAAATATTTCAAAACACATTGTCTCTGGGAGACCTCACAGCAGAGAAACTGGTTAAACTCTGTTAAACTATTACTCAGTGACTTAGCACAGAGGGCAAGACAGTGGAAAAGAGGCACAATGCCTAAAAAATACCCCGTTGAACCACAGGATACAAATGGCCAACTTCTGAAGATACGCTATGTATAAAATGAGATTTCTGCTAGTCCTTTCATGTATTTTGAAACACCCAGGAGTGGTGACAGATACACTGTGTAAAGCTGCACTTGTAGGAGCAATATAGAACACATGAGAAAGTTTAATAGCTTTCCTCTTTCTCTCATATGAAGTCTTAATTGCCAAGATTAAGTTATGTCTTCCAAAGACGGGTTCTGTGTTTTTCTTTTTAGATAACTGTCTTAAGTCATAAGATTTTTTTCTTTGATAGTATGTTCTTAAAAGTTCACAATGCTAATCAATATTTGCATATTAATTATTAAATCCAGTAAACCCATGCTCTTTCCTCTACTGTTCATCATCCTCAGGTCACAGCATTCAAACTAATGCAGTGATTTAACATTTCCCAAATCCAACATGTTCAAGTGACCATTCTGCTATTATGGCAACAAATGGCATGAGTACATGTATCTTCTAAGCATGGTGTATTGTGTCTCACTTATTCCTCATGATACAATTGTATCATTAGCCTTATTTTAAAGATAAGAAAAGTAAGTCTCAGTTTAACCAACTCTCCCAAAGTCACAAATCTAGGAATTTAGGGACATACAGTCAAAATTGGGATGAATAAAGAAATTAAAGAATGAATAAGGCAGACTTCTGTAAAAAGAGTATGTACCCAAATGTTTTTAAAATGCCCTAAGTGACACTAAGAAATCTCATTGACCTGGGGTGCCTGGGTGGCTCAGCTGGTTGGACGACTGCCTTTGGCTCAGGTCATGATCCCAGAGACTCGGGATGGAGTCCCACATCCGGCTCCCTGCTCGGCGGGAGGCCTGCTTCTCCCTCTCTCACTCCCCCTGCTTGTGTTCCCTCTCTGGCTGTGTTTCTCTCTGTCAAATAAATAAAATCTTTAAAAAAAAAAAAAAAGAAATCTCATTGACCATCACTTGAAAATTTATTTTTACCAGTAAACAATGATCAGACAACATGTACAAATTGTCCATTCTAGAATAAAGAAAAGAGTAAACCAACTAAATCATGTTAAGAAACTGCAGTTAATTCAGAGAACCTATGATAAATAACTGCACATGTCAGCAAAATGAGTGTCTCATGATCAGGTTCATTTTCAGTACCAACAAATAATTACTCCAGTTTTTGAAAATTACATCCATATTTATTTTTACAGAGTCCAAAATAAATATGTCTGCATATTTGTGATAATTTTAAGCTCTTGCCTTAAATACAAACCAAAGCTTCTAAGTTCACACAACCATTAAAAACAACTTTTTGGAAAAAGCTGTCTTTTTCAAGGTAGCACTGATTAGTGGAAACAGAATGTACCAAGGTTCAAATCCTGAGTCCATTACTTACTGTGTGACTTAAGTCAAGATATGTAACTTTTCAAGAGGTATTTGTGAGAAATGAAATATCTTTATCAAATGTACTTAGCGCAGGGCTTGGCACAAAATATGAATTCAACAAAAGTTAATTCTGGGGTCACATGGGTGGCCCAGTTGGTTAAGTGACTGCCTTCGGCTCACGTCATGATCCCGGAGACCCAGGATCAAGCCCCGCATCAGGCTCCCTGCTCTGGGGAAGCCTGCTTCTCCCTCTCTCACTTCCCCTGCTTGTGTTCCCTCTCTAGCTGCTCTAGCTGTGTTTTTCTCTGTCAAATAAATAAAGAAAATCTTTTTTAAAAAAAAGTTAATTCTGTGTATAGAAATAAAAATTGTTAACTTTTAAAGATTAAAAACTTCTTTATCATAGGAAAAATCAATACAAAAGCAAAATTTCAAAAATACTGTTACTATTTTAAGAAGAGCATCTTAAAATACATTTTAGGTTATTACACCATATACCTTACGAGCGGCCAATACTCTCAAAGTTTTTAAATCAAGATTAGAAATGATAATTGGGATTAGCATCCATATTAAGAAATTTCAATTATATCTGGTATAAATATGATACAAATCAGGCTAAAGTTAGTGGTATAAAAATGCTGATCCTATTAAGAACTACCTTTCTCTCCTTAAAAAAGTAAAAAGTTTGAAAATGAATATAGCTAATAATTTCAGTTTTTTCTTTAGCATCAAATTTGTTGCTATAAGAGCCATTGCCTTCAGCTGAGTTTCTTATTCTGAGCCCACCTCCAGATAGCTTACTGACAATATTATTTTTTTAAATCATAATGTTAAACCCATATCTATGACTCTGAAATGGAAACTTCTCCCATACACAGAAGTATTAACAAATGTTATTAAAACAGTATCAAGAACTGTTTGGGAGTACAGTACTTTATCAAACTGGTTTCTGAACTAATGATTTGGGTAAACTTTGACCTTTTAATTAAAGCTCCGAGTAGGAACACAGGATTTCTATGTAATAAGTAAAATTTTAAGAGGAAGCAAAATCTTTACAGCTGTCCATTTTAGAGAGTAAAGTAATGTGTTTCCAGTAACCAAGGATAGTCTCAAAAGCAAACTCTGCTTTAAAGTAATTCCTTCCACCAGTCTAATACACTGACACTACCAGAAAGTAATTTTCTTGCTTATTCCGCTTGAAATGATTACCATTTGTACAGTCATTCTAACATCCCATGGAAACACAAGGCCATGTTTATTAGACTGAATTCTTCTTTGACTTCTGGTTGACAGAATAATTCTAAATCAAGTGTTCTGCTTGGGAATTTAACCTGGAACATCATATCCCTAAAGGGATCCCAGGAGAAGAAGATACAGAGAGGCCAGGGAGCCATGGTGGCATGAAACAATGGCCCCTTGGTAGGTATGAAGGGATGTCATAAAAGTGATGGAAATGAATGAAGGCCAACACACAGAAACATAATTCGATCTAGGTCAAGTCCTCTGATGGCCCCTATGGCCATCATTGTAAGACAGTTCCTGGTGGTCACAGTCTCTCTAGTGGCAGTAGCCCTGAGTCAACTTTAACTTCCACACACGTAAGATCCTAGCACATGCCTCTTTTTTTATTCCTTCCTACCATTCCATCCTTACCATATTCTTCTTCTCAAGTCAGAGGCCAATCAACAATACCCCCAAATATACTTGGCTCTACCCGGCAAAAGTTGTAACAAGGAAGTGGTGGATTCCTTGTACTGGAGAAACTGAAGAGGGATGGGAACATCATGGTATTTTCTCTCTAGGTAAAGGTCGATCATTTCACAGAGTTCACAGAAACCAAATGGATATCTTGCCTTGCAGAGCTAGCAACTCATTGGCCATCAACTAGTACATCATTTTACTGAACAAAGAAGACTGGGGCCGGGCCAAATTGCATCATTTGATCAAGATCACATGGATACATGTTATCCAATATTTGGAATAATACCAGATTATTCTGAAATGGATATTAAATATATTTACATATATTGCCCGGTATAGAAGATGTTGAAGGAGTTGTTCCTATAAAGAACTGTAGGGTGCCTGGGTGGCTCAGCTATTAAATGTCTGCCTTCGGCTGAGGTCATGATCCACAGTCCTGGGATCGAGCCCCGCATTGGGCTTCCTGCTCAGTGGGAGGCCTGCTTCTCACTTTCCACCCCCCCTACTTGTGTTCTGTCTCTCGCTGTGTCTCTCTCTGTCAAATAAATAAAATCTTTAAAAAAAAACAAACAAAAAAAGAATTCTAGCTAAAATAATAAGACCATAAAATGGGGGTTACCACTGATATAAGAGCAGGAGTATGAAAAAATTATGTGTTGCTGTTCTTGCTAATTTTGTTACATGTTTATGGAAGGTGAAACAGTGGAGGACCTTACAACTTAGTTTTACTGGCACGAAATCTCTTAAGAAATACAAAAATAATATACCAGTGGATTCCATTTCTTGCTGCAGTATTATAAAAAAGGAATATAAAAGGCCATCTGTTTTGCACTTACTTCTTCTGTTAGGGTCCCAGTCTACTTTGTGGCCCTTTAGAGGTAGTTGGAGGCATGTGTATAGTGCCAAGATCTGTGATAGTTTAACTCCTGTTAGAGCCCTCAGGCCTGGCATGAGGGATGACATTATTAAAGTCTTAATGCAAAAAAACCCAAAAAACAAAAAAAAACCCCTGAACGCTGGCCTCAAGTAAATGCGTGCCTTTTCCTATATGTGCTACTTCAAGGTTCTCATTCATAATCATTAGAAAACTGGCAGGTAGCAATGTTATAATGTACTTTAAAAAAACTACTGAACATTTAGTTACATTTTAAATGATAGATTTAAGTGAAAACATGCGGATATTTCTCCTTGAGCAGATGCACTCTGGTATTTTCATTGTAAACCAACACTTCAAACAAAAACATGTCTTTGTTACTTGCATAACAACAAGAATAAATAGCTAATATGAACTGAGCTCTTACTTTGCGAAAAGTTAACTGCTATATTTAATCCACTCAATGCCCATCTATATCTCTCTGTGACATGAATTATTTTGATACAAATGAGGAAATGGAGATATAGAGAAATCAGTAACTCATCCAGAGTCACTCAGCTAGCAAGTGGCAGAACCAAATCTGATAATGCTTATTACTACTAAAAAGTTACTTATATTTATGAAATAAAGTTATTAGTAAAGTTTGCCAAGACTCTAATCTCCTGGCTCAGGAGAGAAAGTAATTGAGCAGATGTGACCACAGGACATAGAAATTCTAATACTACTACTCTGAAGGATATATTTAGCCTAATTATTGCTACAGAGCTGAGAAGCAAGGAGCTGATAGTCAATAATCAAATCAGACTCAGTAAGGGATACATGATCCCTGAGATTCCTCCTGGAAACTGCTCCTCCCACTTCTACCTTGTCTCATTGAAGCAGGAATAGAGCTAGGGTCTAAATTCAAATGTTATTAAATCCCCAAAGCCCAAGTTCTTGCCACTACAACAAAGCATCTGCAGGCAAAATCATTTTCTTCTCCACATCTGAATAGATATGGGCATTTCAAAAGTGATTGTTATCCATTTGAGTGACAGCAAATTATATTGTGACCTATGGTCATCATTCAGGTATAATGAATCTATTTCCTGAATTTAGTATTTATGACATTCTGTGATGAAACCCACTGTTTTACTTAATGGGGGATAAAAATAAATTTATCTATTATTCATGAAGCCAAGCTCACTACAGACTTCTCATTCATATTTTTATAAATATTGAGCCCATCAATTCTGGCAAAGAAACCCATTTTTATAATTTACTTAAACCAGTGAAAACTTTTCAACAAAAGAACATTTTGACTAAATGGTTACAATGATAACTTTATTTATTTTTATTTTTTCCATCACCCAGCCCTATCCCTTCCCCGCCACCCACCATCAACCCTCAGTTTGTTTCCTGAGATTAAGGGTATCTTATCGTTTGCTTCTCTCCCTGGTCCCACCTTGTTTCATATTTTCCCTGCCCTGCCTCTCAAATTCCTCATATCAGAGAGATGACATGATGATTGTCTTTCTCTGATCGACTTATTTCATCAGCACAATACCCTCTAGTTCTATCCACGTCATTGCAAATAGCAGGATTTCTACAATGATAACTTTAAACAGCCAAACTTTATATGTCAAAACATGTTCCTTTTGAAGGTATAGGAAATTAGTATTTCTAAGCTAAATCTGTATATAAACATTTGAAAGCCAAAATAGAAGAATCTGGAGAGGAAATGCTACTGAAATTAATATACACAGTCAAAGAAAATTTGAGTGCCTGACTCCTGGGTCAAAGTAGTTGCCAGACTATAAAACTTGTACTAAGTTCAATTTTAAGATTTAAATAACAGAGTATATAAAATGGAATAGTTCAAGTATTTCCCCAAATTTCATTACTGTACTTACTCAGTTGGTAAAGTACTAAATGCTTTAAGGGTATAGAAGCCAGAAATTGTATCTGGCAAAACTAAACATGCATGATCCCTAAGTATCTTTGTTAAAGTGGAATTACTTCAATTCAAAGAAAATTTAAAAGGTACGAACAATTGTGAAAAGGCAGTTTTCCCATAATCCTTAAGAGTCAAGAAGAATTTTGCTAATTCTATTTATTTCCTGAAGAAAAATCTAAGTCAGTTAATTAAATCCCTAGGTTATATGCAAAAATAGGTACATCTTTTGGTGATATTTTCAAGTAACAGATAATTTTCCATCGTAGCCAAATTTTGATAGAGAGATTAATTATTCAGTGTACTGTAACACACAAGGCTACGGTTCCAAATTGCTACACTTTATTCCTCATATTATCTTCAGATGCCATTCTCTTTAAAGAGATACCATGTGCGGCTCTGCATCCAGCTGGGGGAAGTTCTGGACTTGGAACAATCTCGGAAGTGCTGCGCTGTTCTGTGGGCATTCAGTATTACTGGAGAAGACAGCTGCTAAGTTTAGATGTATGCTGTGACATTTCGGGGCAAAAGGCATGGTACTTATTGTAAATATTAAGAGTGACGCTGACTGAAGTGGTATTCTACTTGACAAGATTCTATTTAAAGAACTGGGCTTAGGCCGAGTCCCTGCCCTTTACTGAAACCAGGGGAGCTGGGGGAAGAGAAGATGGCTGTGACCTGTCAGTCAACAGACCAACTGAGTGAGGAAAGCTCTGACCCAGAGCACATGAATAAATATAAATGGCATAACGGAAGGCTCAGCAACTAAAGCACCTAACTTAAAAATCCCAATATACTCTCCAAATTAAATGGTTTATTTTTTTGGGGGGGGAACCCCTTAGTTTTTGTTATGTTTAAGTATATTTACTTACATTTCATTAGTATGTCTGATTTCCACAATGTGTTTACATCTCATCAAGGCTTACATTTTCAGAGTAAAAAGCGAAGCTCAACCACTGCTAATCCAGCAGTTATCCTGGCAAAGCTGCCTGTAGAACTATGAGCTCACTGAATGAAATGGGTCAAAAAAACAGGCCAAGGATTACTCCAGTGGTCCCCAAAAACCTACTCCCTGCCTCAACGAGTTGCAAAGTGGGAGCAAAGTAGCAGCAAGATAATAAATGTCACTATTTAAATGGAAAGGGGCTTTCTAGGGAACGGGAATGAAACAGTGTACACATGCTAAGCAGTTAAAAAAAAATTGGACTTTTTGAGAAACATTTAATTGAAATGTAACATTTCAGAAATTTTAAGTGTGATGAGTTTTCACAAAGCAACATATCTGTCTAATCACTTTTTATTATTTATTTATTTATTTTTAAAGATTTTATTTATTTGACAGAGAGAAAGAGACAGTGAGAGAGGGGGAGTGGGAGAATGGGAAGCAGGCCTCCCGCTGAGCAGGGAGCCCTATGCGGGGCTCCATCACAGGATCCTGGGGTCATGACCCAACTAAACCACCCAGGTGCCTCGTGTCTAATCACTTTTTAAGACCAAAAGGAACCCCTCTCCTCGTCCTGACTCTTCCCTGAAAGGAAAGCATTATTCTGCAATCCATCATCACAGACTAGTTTCACATGGTTTTGCATTTTGTATAAATGGACTACATCACATGAAGTGGTGTCTCCTTTCTTTGCCTACCATATGTTTGCTGAGCTTCATCCACACTGCTGTGCGTAGCAGCGGTTCATTGTTTCTCATGCAGTAGAGATTTCCAGTGTATGAAGAAACCATGATGTAGTCATTTGTTAGGGTGGACAGACATGGAGGCTGTTTTCAGTGTCGAACACATGGAGCCTGGAGCTGGCTACTGCACTGTGTGACTGCCTGCCAGCCGATCCCACTGCCTGCCTGTCCTACCTCTTCCCTTGTGTATCCATGTTGTACATTATTGCCAGAGAAATCTTTCTTAAATACAAATTTGATTCCACACTCCTGATTAGAATCTTCCCAAGGCTCTCTACTGTCCTCAAATCCAAAAAATATGAAAAATCTATAATATCCAAGCTCCTCACAGGTGATATACTCCTTCTTGAGCCTCTTGCAACTCTCCCAGTTGCCCTCTACACCATTGTGCTAAGACACTGTGGTTCACTGAATACATCATTCTCTCAAGCATCTTTCCACTGTATATGTTACTCTTCCTCCTTGGAAAATACTTCCCTGACTTTAGTCTCCTTCTTGGCATCTTTCCCAATCTGTTGGCTCCTCTTCTGATCTGAAGGGGGCCACTCTCTGTGCTTCCAAGAGCATTCTGCTTTTGTTTCATCAGGGCAACTCTCACAGAGCTTCTCTGCTTACTCTTCTGATGCCCATACCACCTCCTGAGCCCTTCAGCACACACAGTAGGCACACCATATGTGTTTGCTGAATAACACAGGAGCTAACTGTACAGTACAGAAACTGACAGCTTACATTTACCTGGGGAAAAAGAGCACAGTACTAATGAGAAAGTGTCAGTGTGAATCCAGAGGTGACAAAATCGACATTGAGGTATTTTAAGCCCAGTAAAGCCCTGATTTAAACTCTTGGAATAAATGGTAAATCTTACCATTAATGATGCTACTGTGGTTATTACACTGCACTGTAAAATTCTGGTTTTTTTTTTTTTGTTAAAGATTTTATTTATCTGTCAGAGGAGAGAGAAAGAGAGTGCACAAACAGGGGGAGCAGCAGGCAGAGGAAGAAGCAGGATCCCCCCTGAGCAAGGAGCTGGATGTGGGACTGGATCCCAGGACCCTGGGATCATGACCTGGGCCGAAGGCAGACGCTTAACTGACTGAGCCACCCAGGTGTCCCTGAATTGTAGAATTCTTAAACATTGTATATCGCAAGGCAATACCTACAAAAGAAATACTATTGTTTTAATCTATAATTTGTAGTTTCCATGTGATCTTAAATAAAATATTTAATTGAAATAATTTTATGGATATTCATTTTTAAATGCTCAGTGCAAGTAATCATGAAAGAGTAGATAGAAAAATAACTGCAAAAAATAATGTCTGATGTTTAGAAAGGGAAAAAAACACCAGTACGGTCTAAAATTCTGCTGACATGGCTCTTTAACACCTTATCACTTTAAGCAAAGCTCTTCCCTCCCTAAAAACAAATTAATCCAAATAGGCCAAATGTCACCAGTTAAAAAGAAAGACATGCTCCACCCTACACACTCAGAGAGTTTTAATGAAAAGAATGTAAGGAATTTAATGAAATCATAACAAAGGAATTGACAGAATAAACAGCACGGACTTCTCAAGCAATTTTCAAATTCTGTTTTATAAATTACCTATCTAAATAACTATCTGAGATTATGAAAACAAACAGACCCACAGAGAGACCTGTGGCTAATATTCTTTTCCATTTCAAAGCTTGGGAATACACAGAGTGAACACACATATGCTCTTTTCCAAACTGTTCCTTCAAAAATGTTTTCTCTGTAAGCAAGTTCTTAAATTGCTATGTTTAGCTCACTTAGGTGGGGAAAAGATAAACTAACCTTTCTTGATTTGTATGTATATTATTTCAGAAAAAAATTAAATAAACATATACCTCATTTTATTTTTAAAACTAGATCCTAAGAGTTCCCATACATTTACAATAACTAGCAATTCATATTCTCAATAATTCTATCATAAACAAGAAGTTATTAAGTCTTGGATATTTTGAATTTGTAAGAGCAATATTTCTGTAGAGCTGTTCAGCAAAATTAGAACTCTGCATCTGGAGCTGAGAATTCAGATCTAACACATCACAGTATCAGGGAGGTGACATAAAGCTATAAAACTCACTCAAGTATACTCTGTGTCCTTAAATAGTATTTCCTTAGCATTTAAAAAAAAATATTTAAGAGAGAGAGAGAAAGAAAGAGTTGGGTGAAGGGAATGGGCAGAAGGAGAGGGAGAAGCAGACTCCCTGCTAAGCAGGGAGCCTGACACAGGGCTCAATCCAGGACCCTGAGATCATGATCAAGGCAGGCGCTTAACTGAGCCACTCAAGCACTCCTTCTTAGCATGACTGTACAAATTTATATCAGGCTGTCCTGTACTTCCATTGTAAAACCGATCTAGACCTGCAGTTGAGTATTTTCATGTATGTATATGTGTATGCATATTTATACACACAGGTGTGTGTGCATGTGCCCACAGACACAACCCTTTTCTCTCTCTTGCTTCTTTAAATATAATTTAAACAAAAAATCAGAGTTTCTTTCCTTTATAACTGCTAATCTTGTGAACAAAGCCCATGCTCTTTATATTAGTAATAACTTCAAGTCATACAACTATGCAATGTCAAAGCCAGATCAGTGCATTTCTGATTGTCTAAATTTCCACAAATCCATAGCGATATTAATCCAACTAAGCTCCGAAAGAAGTAAAAGAGTATAGACCTCTGAGGAACAAACTAAACAATGAAATACTCTGAAAGCTGTATATATTAAAACTAATGTAAGGAATTCCAAAAAAACTCATGACTTGTGTTTTAATGTGATGGACAGCAACATATTTAGTGGAAAAGACAGATTAAATAAATTATTAACTTTTAGACTATGAAAAAATCAGAGAATAAACCTATATATAAATATATTAAATTCATGTTCGTCCTACATAAATATATACAGTGCTCAGAAACCAATACAGAGTCTCAGTCCAAACAGTCAGCAGTTACCTGACTACTCAAATGTGAAACAAGGATTCAAGGCCTAACAAATTTACTATTTAAAAGCTAGTAGATTTAATATCTAAAAGCTGAGAAGGTTGGGGGGAAGAGGAGGTGGAAGGGAATGAAGAGGGGCATTTAGGAGGTTCCAGCATAGTAGCATGGGATATAGGTTTTTACAGTCAAGAGGTTATCTATCTATAATCAGTTCACTCAAACACTGGTAGAAGCATAACTTTAAATTTTTGAAAGTTTTCCCACTGCTTAAAATTTATCTAGAAGTGGCAGAATGACTAAGAGAATGAAGTTGTTAATTTTTAAAATTCAAATCCAAGGAACCGATTATTTGTGCTGAACTACTGAACCAGAAACCTATGTTAAGGAGATAAAAACAATGTCCTAATTTCCTTTTTTAAAAATCAAGAACACTAATATATTTAAAGTTATGAGTCAGTAACAACTATGAAAGCCAAAAACATCAAGAATATTACCAAAATCAAAACAAAAAAGCGACTGTTCAAATGAATCTAACACTTAAATTTGTGGAGGTCAAAGTCAAGAAAATGAAATAATGATTTAATTTTAAATACATGATGTGTTGACGAGGGTTAGAGAATTTATAAAGTTAGCCAAGCAGTTATCACTATCACTTTGTGACTGTGATCTTACACTCCCACTTCCAAATACAAAACGAAACATCAAACAGCTGAGGCAAACAGGTTCAAGAGGGTGCAAGAGTTAAGAGTTAAAGTAAAAGAGTTAGGTAAAGATTAATCTTCAGTCTTCCAACATCCAGCCTCAACAGGAGTCTAGACCGAAATTAAGACTCTCCCCACTCGGACCCCTAAGAGCCCCCCAGATTTATCACAAGAGATCTATAAGGAGCAGATAAACAAGGAGGACACCTTCCACCTGCCTAAGAAAAACCAAGGAATGGAGTTTGCCTTATCTTTTAGCAAAACTAATTTTTCTGGGGATTCTTTTGGAGATGCCATGGAAGTCACCTTAAGAATTCACCTTCTGAAGGGCCATATGTACCCCAATGTTCGTTGCAGCAACGGCCACAATCACCAAACTGTGGAAGGAGCCACGGTGCCCTTCAACAGATGAATGGATAAAGAAGATATGGTACATATATACAATGGAATATTACACCTCCATTAGAAAGGATGAATATCCAACTTTTGTAGCAACATGGACCAGACTGGAAGAGATTATGCTGAGTGAAATAAGCCAAGTAGAGAAAGTCAAGTATCACATGGTTTCATTTACTTGTAGTGCATAAGGAGTAATATAGAGGATAGGAGAAGAAGGAAAGGAAATGGGAAGGAAGTAGGGTAAATCGGGGAGGGAAACGAAACATAAGAGACTTTGGACTCAAACAAACTGAGGGTCTTAGAGGGAAGGGGGGAGGGGATGGGAGAGCCTGGTGATGGGTACTGAGGGCACTTATTGCATGGAGCACTGGGTGTGGGGCATAAACAATGAATCTTGGAACACTGAAAAAATAAAATAATATATTTAAAAAAAATCACCTTCTGAGCCTGTCTGTTAAATTTCAAGAGAGGAAGAGTTTCATAGAAACTCACAGCTTTGGATCAGTTCCCTGCCCAGTCCTGCAGAAGATCCAGGATATCCTTTCAGCTGTGATTCTAATACTTCACATTGTGAAAGCCATTAGAATAGTTAACAAAAAAAGATAACTCAAAAACAAACTTGAAGAATATAAACATTTTCTAGGGAAATAAGAAAAAGTCCTATGATTATGTAGGCAGAATAAACATCTGTGATTATTCCACAAAGCTCTAAGTAGAAAGGACTGACACAGACCTGAGTGACAGGAAGGATTTGTCTTTGAAAACAAAGGAGTAATTTATCAGGCCAATAAATTCATTGTGAGACACTAAAGTCAAATTAAATAAAACCAACAAGAGACAAAGCAATGTCCTAGTTTTGTGCACTGGGAGCTGAGGCTTCACTAAGCACTAATTATCTCTGGTTGGAAATGAGGCAAATTAAATATGTTCCCTTTTAAAATGGTGGGATTTTTTTTAAACAAGAATTTTAAAGAATAGAACATTTTGAATTATTTTCACGACTTAATCTTGGGAGTTAAAGAGTAGGTTATACAAGTAATTTTTTTTTTTCCAATGTGCTGGGCAACAATGATGAGGGTATACATGGAAGATATACTTAAAAGCCAAATATTTAATTCTATATTTTTGGGCTTTCTAATATGCCTCAGAAGCTGGGATTCTAAGCATGAAGTATAAAAACAAATAAGTATGGAGGATCTGGGGTGCCTATAAATGATTGATAAGGTAAAATACTTTCAGGAAACTATCAAAACCACATATTTCAGCTTATTTATCTTTGTGGTCTTCACTGAATTTTTTTTTTTTTTTTTTTTACTTCCAGTCAGTTCTATTTCCAAAGCAGCTGACGATGTTCTCCTTTGAGACTTTCGTCTTGAAACAAACCTTCACTCTAAGAAAAAAGTATAAAACAGCAGAGAAAACATTACGAAGAGAACAAACTACTTTATCATGGTGGCCCAAGTTCACCCAAAGCATATATACCTATGTGCAACCTGTATGCCAAATCTGGAGCTTTACAGACAATCACAACTCGATGTAACTGACAGCGGAGTCATGTACAAGGTAGAAAGATATTACACTGAAAAGGAGATGAGATCTTAGGCATACACATGTCTTGGGCACTCGAGTTCAGTCCCAGCATTGAATTTAATACATATTTACTTATCTCTCTCTCCCTTTTTTAAGAAAACAAAACCAAAACCAAAACAAAAACCTTTAAATTGTTTCACACTCAGGCTGGTAGGGCATTATTTTCCTTTAGATTCTGATTCTTGGGAAACAAGCATGTTGTGGCGACCTTTAGGGACAGCTCTTGGTTTCAAGACACTGCTACTCCTCTGAAGCTCTTTCCTCTGTATCCCATTCATGCCTCTGTGTGTGTGTGTGTGTGTGTCCGTGCACGCACGTGCAAAAGTGGGTGTGCAGCCCCCCATGTAGAAGGGCCCATTGAAGTAGTCATGGCTGTCCATCAATTACAAAAAGGCTGTCTATGCTATGACATATATTTGCTTTTAAAAAGAGTCACCCAAATTTTCTGTTTTAATCTTATTTCAAGTGCTAATATGAATAAATTAAAAGGGTTAAGCGTCTAATAAAACTTTTCAGTCCTAAAAGTCTAATAAAAAGAAATAAGAAAATTACTAATAAAATATAATTTGATAATAAAGTTTTTAAAAATGGGATGAAAATTTTGACAAATGATAGGATAAAAGGGGATACCGGTAGTAAAAAATGTTAACCTCTAACCCATTTCTAAAAATACCTCCCAAAAGTACAAAACACAAAAACTATATAAAATAACATGAAATTTTAAATTTATTTGTAAAGGGCTCACTTTTGTAAGAGCATAGCAAAGAGGGAAAGGAGTGGGCATTGGCAGTGAGGCACTGAACTGAGGAAGAGTACTTTGCCACAGCTACTGTTGAATTTGAGAGGATGAAATGGCTTCCTGTCTTTGTTTCCTTCCTATTTCTCTTTCAGGCCTAGTAAAAGGAGGTAATTTAACAAACTGTGAGGAAAACGGTGCTAGGCTACATTGACTTCTGTATCTCATAACTGGTCTGTTTAGTTTGCTGTACTTCAGAACTATGTTTGGAACTCACGGAAATATAGATGCTACATCACTAGGCTCAACTGTTTTTTAGGACAGTCTCCCATCTACTTTCTCATGGTACTTCTTTAGTAAGTAGCAGTTACACGCACTTGAAAAGATATAGACCTGTAGCCCTTGAAGGGATCTACAGATCATCTAGGTCAGGGATTCTTTATTTGTGTCACAGTCTGAATACCAGAGGGACAGGACATACATCTTTCCACAGTGGTCAACTGGGGTAGTCACAGCAATGGCTGGGGTAAGGGGATGAGAGAAAATACATCAAAATCCCCGAGTCCACAGGGGTAGGATGAAATACTGCCATGCCCTATCTAGAATTTTTATCACTCTTAACTACTTCTGAAATTAAAACTCTTTTTTAAAAGTGAAAATGATCAAATAAGCTTCTTAGAAAAAAAAAACATTTTTCCCCCCCTGGCAGGCTAAATAACTCTTAGCCCTTGTCCTCCAGCATTTACTGTCCATATTTCAACTTAGCGAACACTGTAAAACTTCCTGCTTCCTATTTATTTACCAAAATACAGGACTGAAGTGGGAGAAAATTCAAACAAGGGTGGGATAACGTCCAAATTATTTATTACATCTTTTCCACATCATCTATCAAAATCTGTGATATTAATTCTTAATTATTTTAAAGTTCATCTAACAAAAAAAGTACCATATCACAGATTCACAAGCTGAAGTGTTCTTCCAGTTGGTTTGTTGCAGATTGCTTTTACCTTTCTGGATATCTTCTTTTTATTGCAATACTTCGGTTTTAATTTCTATGTGCATTAGTTGCTATGAACCGTGTCCTATTTTTGAGATTTATGAAGATTACTCCAGTATTTCCCTATAAATTTTAGTATGCATTTTCCCAACTGTCCAATACTATTGGTAAAAATTAACTCCTAGAGGTAAGGTTAATAAAGGTAAGGTTACACCAAGGCACTGACCTTTCTTCTGTGGGCATTACTATCTAGTTAGTTTTACCCTTGTGTAATTAAGTTGTATGGTCCAATGACAGATACTCTCTATCCTCACAGCTGGCTAAGAATAATTATTACCTGGACCAGAACTTATTCATACACTTAAAACTTCTTTTTGAAGAAATCCATGACCACCCGTAACCTCATTCCTCTAACCATAGGGGCTCAAACTCAGTCTGTACCAGCAGCTATCATGACTACCTCTTCATTTAGCTTCTTCCCTCAGCTCAAATCCATCCCAAAGCAACTTAGTTCATTTCCCCATTCATTTATCCACTCACTGGTCGTATATATCTGGGCTTCCCCTGCTTAATTAAATCCATGAATGTTCCTCACTGACTTTAGGATAAAGTTCCTATCATTGTCCACCTCACTCCAGCCCCTCCTCAACTACACTTCCCCTTGTGAAGTAGCCACGTCTCTCTGGCCCACCAGTTACTGTTTTCTCAACATCCCCCTCCCTCCTACCCACTTGCCCAGGCCTGCCCCCAGCTGTCAGCTGGCCTCTGGTTGGTGGTGGTGGGAAAGGCACAGCAGCAGATGCCAAGAGTCTCCTCCATGCCAGACACATGTGCTAACTCAACCTACTGAGAAAATGGTATGATCATCCCATGTTACAAATGAGGATAGAGATACTTTGAAAGGTTAATTAACTACATACAGTACAGCTAGTACAACATGGAGGGGAGATCTGAACTGAGTCTGACTCCAGTCCTTGCTCTTAATCTTTACCCAGAGGGTAGGAAAATCCACAGGGACCAGGCAGGTCTGCATATTAAATACAAAGAAATACATTAAAAAAAAAAAACAGAAACATGGCCCTTTAAGTTTATTTCTTTCCATGAAGATTATTTTCTTCAGTTTCATTTTACAACTCATAAAAAAAAAATCAATGGATCGCCTTTCATGTTATTAATTTCCCCTCTAAGAAACCTTGGATAATTATATTAATGCCATTTTTACAGATAAATCATTTTACTCTTGAAAATTTTAATGTGCTTTAGGATGAAAGAGTGAGACAGTACCAAGCATGAAGGAAGAATATAGTGGAAAATTTAAAAAGATATGCAAAAGTTCAGTATTCATGACATTTTCTACTGTAAAAGCAAAAAAATTGCTATCAACAATTTGGTATTTCTGTTCTGAAAAATCACAAGTTTTACTTAGACCTTCAATATTTACTTGAGAAGATATCAAATTCTTTTGATCAAAGGAGCTCCAACAAATTCTATAATGGCTTGAGAACTGAGCCACACCAATTTTGGTAAGAAGTTGATCTTCAACTGATCCTAAGTCTAATCAGAGAATTTGGGGTCAAACTGAACTCTTCAGCAACATTTACACTGTCTTTTTTTCCCAGTATATATGATGCCAAAATGAGTACAACACTGTCCTTACTTTTTGCCTTAGAGGAAAAGTCACATTTCAAGGATGGCTGAAGTATCTGATATATGTATTTAGTTCCTAACCCATGTGAGCTTTAAAATAAATCACACAAATTGCTCTCCATAGTACATCTGTGGGTAAGAAGCTCCTTTAACTGATTATGTGATATTTTAGTTTAGGTGGTAAAAGATCCCACATGTTTACTCTAACAGCTTTTGTAGATGTGAGGGAATAATGTTAGACACGTAATCACTGGTTTTGGAACAGGGCCAAAGTGTGTACATATGCTGTTTAATTATGTGGGCACACCAGGCATTTCAAACGTCAACAGAATTTTTCAGTTGATATTCTCATTACTAACCCTATTTTAAATAATTATAGAAGGGTAAAGAAAACTAAGCATTTCACATGTTCATGAAATCTAATGCCTTTGACTTTTAGTATCTTTGGAGGTTTTATGGATTAAAAATATCTTAGGTTATAAAAAACAGGTAAATAAGGTACAAAAATTGCCAGAAAATATTTTCTTCAAAATTCTTTGCTGCACATAGGGTAGCAATTTCCAAATCCTTTTTTCTTATTGTTCTCCCTTTTAAAATTCACGTGTCCCAAGAGAACGTTTGAATAAGCCATGAAAGCTTCCCATGAGACCTAGAACTTGACTTTGGGATATACTTTTCTAAAAGAAACAGTGCTAGAAGTTTGTTTTGAATAAACATTCCAAAGTTCCTTACCCAGATGATCTGGAGAAACCTGCTATGAATCTAACAGCATACGGACAGATGGTTTTTATATTAATGACTTGAATTTCTCCTACTACCTTTTAGGAAAAATGAAGCAACAACATACATATTTCCACAAAATGTCTTTCGAAAAAGACATTTAAAAGTTTTACATATGAAAATAAATGAATAAATCACCACAGAAATGGATGAGCTGGGCCAATAAACACTACAGACTATTAGGAAGGATCTTTTTAAGTGAAGCACGATCAATGGAAAAATTCCTAAAGCCAGAAGTTTTCCAGATATAAAATTTCCAAACTTCCCAAGACCATATGTTAGTTACTAGCTCCGCCGGGATATGGTAAGTTTCCTTCTTATGCTGGAGGCTGCTGCTATCACACACATAAATTTAACTTTATTAAAAACATAGAAACATACATTTCATTGAACTGGTATTTGATGATGGGAAACGAGATATTTTGGTAAATTTATTTGGAACGCATTTATAAATAAAACATATAGGTCCTACCAAACCACTGAAGCATCTTTTCAGACTTCTTGAATTTCTCTGAATAAGAAATATTTTCAATAGTGATGGGAATGGCTGTGGTTCTACATGTACAGTTAATATTGAAATCTCAATTAAACCTTTTTCTCTCAAGCTCTCCCACCCCTACTCTGATTACTTAAGACTCAACAAGCCATCTTCAGAAGCAGACACTCATTTCCAGCCCTCTATTTAAAAATATTTCAATCAACTATTTGCCATTTTTACTGCCAAAGTTCAAAACCCTTATTATTATAGAGAATATCTGTATTTTACATGATCATTTCCACAGAACCACCATATTGCAAAAACTATTTGTGATTTTTGGGTAGTTAGTGTATTCTTTCTATAACCAACAAGAGAATATCTCCATTGCTTTATTACTACAGGACACTGAAATATTATGTTCCTATAGGAAGTAATACACCAAAATAGCACACATTTATGAAATTAAGACATCTTAGATTATCAACAGAATAGTGATTAATGGTCTAAGAAATGTAATAATTAAGCACAATTAAATGCAATAATTAAGTAAGTCTGGCCTTTGTTAGTATTGCTTTCTTTTGTGCCACAGCTTGGATCTATTTTGTGATATACAATTAGCCATGAAAGCTTAGTATTTCTCTGCACAGTATGGGTGAAAAAGTGCTTTTTGAATCCTCAGCTTCAGATGTTAATCTGGGGCTGCTTATTAGTTAAAACCTAATTTGGGAAAAAAGAGAAGTTCAAAGACACCTACTTGGTTACAAAATAAGTTAAGTATTATTTATTAGAATAATATACTTTTCTACTATAGTCAGAGTAACACAGGAATTTTTGTTTCATACCAAACACCTCAGCAAAAACGCCTAAGGCATTAGTAACAGTTCTGCAGAACATCACAGGCTATAAAAATAATTCTGTGTATGACAGACAAAAACTCAGCCTACTGAACCTCACAGAAAGTTCTTTGAAAACAAGTACAATTCTGTGGAATGGATCCACTTCTGCTTCTTATACTCTCCCTACTCAGGATTCTAAAACATAAAACATGAGAATGTGGGTTTTTAAACTGCTACAGAAAGAATTTTTTCTTTTCTCAATAAAGCACTCCTTAGATCATGGGGGAAAATTCCCAAGAATTATTTTATTATTAAGCCTAACACATTTATCAAGCACATTTAGGAAAAAAATGGATTAAAATCAATTTTGAGAAAATTTAGACATTCTACAGTATAAACTGAGCCAAGATACTTTATCTCTTTGCCTCATTTTTATTTTAAAATTTATTTTGCCCATTTTTATGGTATGCCTCTTTGTAAGTTGTCCTAAAGCCTTTTTAAACAAAGTGAGATACAAATTTAAACCACTGAAGAAGGTTATTATGAAAATAATATCGACAATTTAGCGACAAACTAAACAAGGTAAGAAGAAGTATCTGTGAAGAAGCAATCCAATTAAATATTGGTTAGAGGGTCAATTCAAAGATAAATAGTAGCTGGAAAATAAAACAGACAGCAAAGTTCGAGACTGACAACCTCTTTAACCAGTAGGTAACACTATTTTTCTAATTAGAATGACCATTAATAACGATACTATCAATTTAAACTAATAGAAAAATTATGACTTTAATATACGAGTACCACGGAGACAGTCTTGTTAAGAAAATATAATTAAATTAATACATTAATCACTGTGGATTAACTTATAACTATATGTTATATATTAGACCATGTAACTATAATTATTTATTGTTAGTAAACAATCACTTTATTAATAACAATTACATAAACATATAATTTTATATAAATAGTTATATTAATAATTACAATTAACATATTTTACTAAGATAATATTTTAGATCTCAATTTGCGGTCAATTATGAATCCAGAGGGCATAGCTCATGAGTAACAAAAGGTGCAGGATTTAAATATGGTGGCAAAAGATACTTATTTACTTGGAATGAGTATATGGAACATTACAAAAAGTGACAGAACATGACCATATGCACACACTTTGAGCAGAGATGAAATAATTAAAGCTTTAGGTCTCTTGAACTTGGGGCCTTTTGTTTTAGCCACCAGAGGTCACCCTTCCCCAGAGAGATGAAAAACAGGGTTTGTGAAGCATTTGGCACTTACTGTGTATTTGTAATAAGGACATAAAAAACACCAACAAACACACAATGCCTGTATTTGCAATATTATTTCCCCACCCAGCCCCTATTTGAGCATGGAACCCCCCAACAATCTTTACCGTTAGTGCTGAACACAGATAATGGAGGAACAGGAAAAGAGAAATAGTCTGAGAGGCTAAAATGATCTATGTTACAGTTGACTCAAGCAGTGAGGGAGGAGTGAAGGGGATGCAGTTTCCTGGGAGATGAGAGATTTGTGAACAGGTACCATGCTAATAAGAGATAATGGAGAAAACTGGGTAAAATTTCAGTTTCAAGAATTTTTATAAATACAATCATTCCTGGACATTTTTCAACTAAAGACTGTAGTAAAGATTTACACTGCTTTTTAAATTAGTTTTAAGTTTTGTCTACTAAATGTGGCTTCAAGGAAAAAGTAAATTAGCCAGGGCTCCTTCAGGGTTCAACATATCTATTTACAATCAAATTAGAGAGACACCCTTAAAATTCATCTTAAAATTCTTGCATAAAATATGTGGTCAGTAAAACACTCTTCCCCAGTCACCCCACCACTCATATAATACAAGCACACAACCAAAAGTTTCAATCTCTTTCATTGCAATTCCATTAGGTAAGGCAGGGCTCAAATATTTCCATTTACTGCCACTCTACTACTGTAAGCCACAGGTAGAAGCAAAATTCAAGCGTTCGAGGAGGCTTTTATAATTTCATGTATGTGGACTAGAGAGCCAAGACAGACCCTTATTTACCTAGGGATTTAGAATCTTCTAAAACAGTCTTTCTTATTCCCTGTAGCATCAAAGAAAATCCCAAAGAAAAGGGTATTTAGTAGGCCAGTAAAAGTCCTTAGTAATCTGCAAAATACTTGCTTAAAAAACATTGTTTTGTATTTTAACATATTAGCAAATAAGGCTATTGCACATCATTATATCTTTTGGATATATAACAATTAGATACATCTAAATGTAGTTGGGGTAGTCTTTTCAAACTACAAAGCTAAAATGTTCATTACAGAATAGTCAGTAAATGGAAAAAGTCTCAAGGAAAATAAAATCACCTATAATCCTACAGAATATGGGGAAAGATAATTCTTAGCGAAACTTATTTTTAAGTTATTAAAAAATTTACACATGGTTTCAAATTCTTATAATTCATTTCCACTCACCTCACAAACTCCACTATCATATATCCTCCTTTTACCAATGAAATACGTCCACTAAGTTCACCAAAAATCTCACACTTGGAGGGCCATATCTTTAATATACTCTGTTTACTTTTTCTTTGTACCTTCTTTGACGTCTCTACAGCACTGGCACTGCTAACCATTCCTTTGCAAACACTCTCCTGTCCTGATTTATATCCTATTCTCCATGGCTTCTCCCATTCATCTGGTTACTAACAGTCATCACTATGGGCTATTCTTTTTCTTGTTAACTACCGATTGATTTTCTGGCTCTGTCCTCTATGTCACTTCTTTATACCTTTTCCCTAAGTGATCAGAGTCATTCTCACAGTATCAATTACTAGCTATGTGTTCATAGACAATGAGACAAATAAATACTTAATAAATGTTTAATTTTATTAATGACTTAATGACTTTCAAATTTAATCTTCAAGAAGTTCTTAGCTCGGGATGCCTGGGTGGCTTAGTCACTTAAGGTTCTGCCTTCAGAAGCTCAGGTCATGATCCCAGGGTCCTGGGATGGTGTCCACATTAGGCTCCCTGCTCAGCGGGGAGCCTGCTTCTCCAAACTCTGCCTGTTGCTCCCCCTGCTTGTGCTGTCTTGCTTTCTCTCCCTCTGACAAATAAATAAAATTTAAAAAAAAAAGAAAAAGAAAAAGAATAAGTTCTTAGCTCCAAGGCCAGAAACACCCAGCAGAAGTCTCTTATCCACTACAGCTAGAATAGCAACTGGCTGGTTAATTCTGAAAGTGAGTTAAGCACTGAATCATAAAAACACATTTAACTTTAATCAAGTAAATGTCCAATCATTTGCCAATATTTTTAGAATCAAGACATAATAATTATACATGTGCCCAAAATCATAGCATCCAAATATATCAAGCAAACATTGACAGGAATGAAGGAAGAAATAGCAATACAATAACAACAGGGAAATGCAATACCCGACTTTCAAAAACGGATGAATCATCTAGAGGAGATCAATAAAGAAACAGAACTTGAATAACACTATGAACCAAAAGGACCTAAAAGACATATTTAGAACATTCTCCCCAACAGCAGCAGAAAATGTATTCTTCTCAAGTGCACATGAAACATTCTCCAGAATAGGTCACATGTTAAACCACAAAAAATTTAGCAAATTTAAGATTGAAATGGAACGAAATAGCAGAAGAAAACAAATGTATGGAAACTAAATAGATTACTCTTGAACAACCAGTGGGTCAAAAGGCAAAAGAGAAATGAGAAAATATGTTGAGACAAATGAAAACACAATATATCAAAATTTATGGATATAGCAAAAGCAGTACAAAGAGGGTTGTTTATAGCAATGAACACCTACCTTAAAGATCTCAAATAAACAACTTTATGCCTCAAGGAACAGAAGGAAGGGAATAATAAACATTAAAGCAGAAATAAAAGAAACAGAGAACAGAAATTTCAAAAATAAAAGTATTTTTAAAGTTTAACAAAATCGACAAATTTTTGCTAGACTAAGCCAAAAAGAGATTAGGCCCAAATAAATAGATAGCTATTTAATAGATAATAGATATTAAAGAAGAGACATACAACTGATGTCAAAGAAATACAAAGGATGAAAGACTACTATAAACAATTAGAGACTAACAAATTGTGTAATTTAGAAGAAACAGATAAATTCCTAGAAACATACAACCTACCAGGACCGAATCATGAAGAAACAGAAAATCCAAAGAGACCAATCATGAGTAAGGAGATTAAATCAGATATCAAAAATCTTCCAACAAAGAAAAACCAAGGACAGATGGTTTGATTGGCGTAATTCTACCAAATACATAAAAAAGAATTATTAGTGCCAATTCTTCTCAAATTCTTTCAAAAAACTGAAGAGGAAATACATCCAAACTCATTTTATGAGGACAGCATTACCATGATACCAAAGTGAGACAATGTCAGTACAAGAAAAGAAAATTGTGTTCAATATCCCTTTATGAACACTGATGCAAATATCCTCAACAACATGCTAGCAAACCAAATTCAAAGGCACATTAAAAGGATCATACACATGACCAGGTGGGATTTATTCCCAGGATGCAAAGATGGTTCATAATACAAAAATCAATTAATATGACATCCCCAAAATCATGTGATCATCTCAAGAGATGTAAAAAAGCATTTGACAAAATTCAACACTATTTCATAAAAAATTCTCACTATAGGAATCTAAGGAAATCACCTCAACTTATAAAGGCCATATATGAAAAGCCACATCTAACACCATCCTCAACTGTAAAAAGTTGAAAGCTTTCTCTCCAAAACCAGGAATAAGGCAAGGATTCTTACTCTTGCAACTTCTATTCAACATAGTCTTAAAACAGTCTAGGTAGGGTGAGACCAACTGGGCAAGAAAAAGAAAAAAAAAAAGGCATCCAAATTGGAAAGGGAGAAGTAAAATTATGTTTGCAGATGATATGATCTTGTATGTAGAAAACCCTAAAAAAATCCTTACATACACATACAGGAATTGTTAGAACTAACAAATGAATTCATAAAATTTCAGGACACAAACCAACATATAAAAATCAGTGTGTCTCTCTATACTGACAAACTATCTGAAAAAGAAATTAAGAAAATAATCCCACTTACAATAAGCATCAAAAATAATAAAATACTTCGGAATACACTAAACAAGGGGGTGAAAGACTTGTAAACTGAAAACAACAAAACACTAATGAAAGAAATTAAAGCATATACAAACAAATGCAAAGACACCCCATATTCATGTACTGGTAGGCTTAGTATTGTTAGAATGCCTACAACTATCCCAAGTGATCTACAAATTCAATGCATTCCCTATCAACATCCCAATGACAGTTTTTACAGAAACAGAGAAAACAATCCTAAAACTCACATGGAGTCATAAATGACCACAGATACCAAACAAAACAAAACAAAACAAAACAAAACAAAACCCCCCAAAAACAAAAACTTAAGTACAAAGCTGAGGTCATCACACTTTGTGATTTAAAATATACTGCAATAGGTCTACAAGAAAACAAATGAAATTGGATCCTTATCTTATACCATACACAAAAATCACATAAATGTAAGACCTAAAAGTGTCGCAACTCCCTGAAGATAACCCAAGGAAGAAGTCTGACATTAGGCTTGGCAATAATTTCTTGGATATGACAACAAAATTACAGGTAACAAAAGCAAAAGTACACACAGAAGTACATCAAACTAAAATCTATTGCACAATAAAGGAAAACAACAAGGTGAAAGGCAACCTACAGAATGGGAGAAAATATCTGCAAACCATATATTTGATGATGGTTTAGTATCTAAAATATGTGAGATTGTAGAACTCAGAAAAACAAAAGTCAGAAAAAGCAAAAAACAAAAACAATCCAATATAAAAATGGGCAAAAGAGGTGTGCCTCGGTGACTCAGTTGGTTATATGTCCAACTCTTGATTTTGGCTTAGGTCTCAAGGTCGTGAGATTGGGCCCCAGGCCCATCCAGCTCTTCATTCAGCAAGGAGTCCACCTGAGAGTCTCTCTCTGTTCTTCTCCCTGCTTGTGCATTCTCTCTCTCTCTCTCTCTCTCAAAAAAAAGACCCGAATAGGTATTTTTCTTAAGATGACATACAAATGGCCAACATATATATGAACTATGCTCCACATCACTGGTCTTCATGGAAACATGTATAAACATTATAGTCAAAGCTATAATGGAGGTCCCACCTCACACCTGTTAGGATGGCCATTACATAAAACAAGGGCATAAAACACATTAAAAAAAAAAAAAGGATATAGTATCCTTTCACTGAGAGATGAAAGAAAATAAGTTTTGGTGAGACGTGGAGAAACTGGAACCCTTGTGCACTTGTTAGTGGGTACATACTGTAAATAAAAACAGTATGGAGTTTCCTCCAAAAATTAAAAATAGAAGCACTGTATGATCCAGCAATTCCATTTTTAGATATTTACCCCAAATAACCAAAATCAGGATCCCAAAGACACATCAGTATTTCCATGTCCATTGCAGCATTATTCACAATTAGTCAAGACTTGGAAATAACTTAAATGTCAGGAATGGATGGATACTTAGAGAAAATGCAGCATATACATGCAAGGGACTATTGTTCTGCCACAAAAAAGAAAAAAAAAAACTGCCATGCTACAACATGGATGAACCTGGAGGACATAATATGTTCAGTAAAATCACCAGGGAATGCCAGTGTCATGTTAGCAAAACTTTTGTCTCTTTTTCTTATCTCTGGTAAGATGTCAGCCCAGATCTTTGGCTCAACTAATTGCTGGCTGATTACTCTATTGTTTTCAACAGTGCTTTGGTGCATAAGTTGTTTCACCGTCTGGTCCAGTTAAATCTGGGCATTGGTAGTTTTTCAGCCAGTCTCTGAGGTTTGTTCTGACCTCTTCTTAGCTTTTTCCCTGGTTCTGAGAACTAGCTGGCCTATGGGTTAGCTTTTTCCTCTTAGTTAAGAGGATCTATCAGCCTGCTCTTACTTGCTTATTCTCAAGATCTCCATTGCTTTTGAGAGCTCCTTAGACTTGAGTTTCCTGAACTCCGTTTCAAGTAAAATTAGTTCCTCTGGGGAGAGCTTTGGTACTCTCTGCTCTTATGGATTACTCCTCCCAAGGCAGAAACTTAAGAGCCACTGCTCCAGGGGCTGAATAGGGGCAGCAGCAGCTGGTCCTCTTGCCTTGCCTGTGTGAAACTTCTGCTTTTTAAGCAAGGTAGAGTGGGGAAAGTGGGGAAAGTGGAGCCCCAGTATTCTAGGTCTGCTACATCTGGAATAGAGTCTCCATTCATTCCGTCTGGGATGGAGAGGATGGGAGCTTTTGACATGTTAGCTGCACTTACCAGGAACGCAGCCTCTGTATCTTAAAGTTGGAGGGGATGAGACAAGATGGTAACCTGCCCTCCTCATAAGACAGGGTATCCTTTGGGGTGCCTAGGTGGCTCAGTTGGTTAAGCGTCTGACATTTTGGCTCAGGTCATGATCTCAGAGTCATGCGATGGAGCCCCCCCCTTCTGGCTCTGCACTGGGCATGGAGCCTGCTTAAGATCTTTCTCTCCCTCTGCCCCTCCTCTACCTTATGTGCCCGCTCTATGGAAAAAAAAAAAAAAGATATAGTATCCTTTCACTGAGAGATGAAAGACAGAGCACCCATCTTCTTAGCCACACCTATTAAGAGCAGAGCTACTGTAACACAGAGTGATAGAGGGTAGGTGCTGGTCATGACTTAATAGCCAGTGGCTATTCTTATCAAGTAATAACAGATTTTCCTGGATGAATGTTTTTTCAGTTGGTATGTAGCTATAGGATAATAGCCAGTGACTTTAATTTTTTAAAAAAATCATTTCTACTGGTTATGCTTACTTTGCTGTGGAGATCACAGAGATTCTCACACTGCCATTCTCAAAGTGGAACCTATCTTCAATATCTGTATTTTAAGTGCATGAAGAATAAAATGGTTTTTGAAGTAATCAGGTGAACAGTTTCCTTAGATTTTGAAAATTTTATTCCAGGGGCGCCTGGGTGGCGCAGTTGGCTAAGTGACTGCCTTCGGCTCAGGTCATGATCCTGGAGACCCAGGATCGAGTCCCACATCGGGCTCCCTGCTCGGCGAGAAGCCTGCTTCTCCTTCTCTCACTCCCCCTGCTTGTGTTCCCTCTCTAGCTGTGTTTCTGTCAAATAAATACAATCTTAAAAAAAAAAAAAGAAAATTTTATTCCAATAGATGCTAAAAAGACAAAAATAAATAATATACATAGTAATATACACTGCATACATGGAATATGTTAGGCCTTGTTTTGAGTGGTTAAAAAATATTAACACATTTAGTACTCTGTAAGGTGCATAGTTCTTTTATTATCCTCATTTTATTGACGTGAACAGAGGCCCAAAAAAGCTTCAGTAATTTGCCCAAGGTCACAGAGCTAAGAAGTGGAAAAGCAGGGATTAAAGAAATGTACATTTGCTCTGCAGACTGTATTTTTTTATTTCACTTTTCTTTTTCTATAAACAGATAATACATACTTAAAATTGGTACATAATGTAAGTAAATTTTGTTTTATTAAAGATTTATTGATTTGAGAGAAAGAGAGAAAGAGCATGAGTGGGAGGGGCAGAGGGAGAGGAAGAGAGAATCTCAAGCAGACTGTGCTGAGCACTGAGTTCATACAGGACTTGATCTCATGAAACCAAGAGTCGGACGCTTAACTGACTCTGCCACCCAGGCACCCCCATAATGTAAATAAATTTAGATCCTGTTTTTACTTAGTACTATATCATAGTCATATTTTTACCTTAAATATTCTTTGGAAATTGTTTCTAATGGGTCCATAATTTTGTTCTATCCTGCCAAACTTCCTTCACTTCCTCAGCAGTGTATGATAGTACTTGCCTTATCTAGTCACCATCAACAAATACAATATTTTCTTTTAAAATATAGTTGTTAATCTCTGTAAAATATTCTCTCATACAGTTAATTCATCTTATATTTACATTTTATTTTTGCATTTGTTTCATTTCTATGTGTCTTACTCAGTTTGGGCTGTCACAACACAATAGTACAAACTGGATGGTTTAGAAAAGATTTATTTCTCACAGTTCTGGAGTCCGGGAAGTCCAAGATCAAGCTGCCAGCAGATCTGGTGTCCCAGTGAAGACCCACTTCCTGTTCTGTAGATAGGAACCTGGTCTTTGCTTAGTAGATCCTATCGTACGGGCTCTACCCTCATGACTAGAATTACTTTCTGAAGGTCCCACCTCCAAATACCATTACATTGGATTTAGTAAATTTAACATAATGAATTTCAGAGGGAAACAAAGATTCAATCAATCCATGTACTAAGTGAATTAGGTTCCTAGAACTTCTATAACCACAAACTGCTTAGTATAAAACAACAAAATTTGTTCTTTCATAGTTCTGGGGGCCAGAAATCCAAAAGTCAGTTTTGATTATGGACCAAAATCAAAGTATCAATAGGGCCATGCATATCAATGGCTCTAATACAGAGTCCTTTCCTTGCTTCTTCAAGATTCTGGTGGCTCTAGTCATCCTTTGGTTTGTGACCCCATCACCCCCATCTCTGCCTCCATGGTGGTCCCATTTCCTCATCATCTTCTGTCTCAAAAAAAAAAAAAACAACAACAACACACACACATACACACACCAAAAAAACCAAAAATAAAACAAACAAAAAACTCCCTCTGCCTTTCTCTTATAAGGATAACTATGACTGCATTAGGGTTTTCCCAGATAATCCAGTTTAAAGACTTAAAATCCTTATTTCTCTTGCCATATAAGGTAATATTCACTTTTACGATATGTAAGGTGACAAATGAAATTCTTATGTTCATTATCTTCCTGTTACATCTTAGACAAAGGCTATAAAGCTGCAATTTTTTTTAAAAGATTTTATTTATTTGACAGAGAGAAACACAGCCAGAGAGGGAACACAAGCAGAGGGAGTGAGTGAGGGAGGAGCAGGCTTCCCACCGAGCAGGCAGCCCGATGTGAGGCTCGATCCCGGGTCGCCGGGATCATGACCTGAGCCGAAGGCAGTCGCTTAACCAACTGAGCCACCCAGGCGCCCCATAAAGCTGCAGATTTTAAGCTTCAGCCCTGAGCTGCTTCCAGAGACACAATTTAAAAAAACATTATCAAACAATGGATTTGAAGAAAATTAAATTCCCTCTTATGAGAGAATGATCTAAAACATCAGAGTTAAAAATGTGTTATTAAATTAAGTAGTAGATTTTTACCTCATCCAAACATTCCTTTAAGAGAACAATAACTCACTGCCCTTCTGCAAAATGATAAATCTTTTCCTACACTCAGGAATGTTTTTATAACTCACAGTGTCTTTTAAACTCAATTTAGTCACACACACACACACACACACACACACACACACACACACACACACTTTCTTTGATATAAGCCTTTGTAGGCATGAAGAACATTTATATTATTTAGTCTGCTCTAGGAGTTAAAAGTTCGGATTTTGCAGCACCAGAGCTATTACTAAGAGTTATGAGTACAGAGTAATGAGACTACATTTTTCTTTAATATATAATTTCATACTTTACATGCAGGTGGGTGCTGTATCCATTAGGGTAGGTAATTTAGGAAATATACACTTTTTACTCATAATTTGCAATTTCTCAAACTATATTTTATAATTCTTCTTTTAGAAATTTCTTCTGTATTAGTTTATTATACACCAAAAGTCTTATTTTTAATGGCCATACTTACTTTTAAAAGTATCCATTTAGTATTCTTAAATTCACTCATAATTATTATTCACTGAACTTGAGATAGTTATGTCTTATTTTTAAAAACCAAGCTTACCCTATGTGGCATCTTCTTATATTATTAAGATTGTTCTAAAAGAATAAAGCTGGTACACTGTAACCAATTTTGTCAAGCTGATATGCTGGTAAACTGGAGACACTAACCAATGGACAGTTATGACCACCACAGTCCAGCTCTCCAGTTCCCTTTGTGCAGTCCATCTCCATGCCACTTAGGACCCAAAAGACCACCTATAAATGTTTACTTGATTCAAGGACAGCATACTATTTCACCACTATGGCCAAACCAAAGCAGGTAGAAGACAGCAGTCTCACTTTGCCATGATGCAAGAGAGCTTCAGGTTCATCAGAATTGAGTTCAACTCTTGAAAGAAGGGTTATTGGGAAAATGTGGACGTACCTACTGAAGCCACACATGAACTAATTATTCTAAATAACTGTACAAAGGGGACTAACATGAGTCATCAGGCCTGGGGCTAGATCAAATTTTCCAAATGCAATGAAAGGCTCTTCTGATAGGTAGATCAATATCCTTGATTTAACCTAGTATTCATTCAATATCCCATTTCCCTTGGAAGTGGCATGGGGAACAACCAGCACAATGCAGGTTTACCACCAGATACTTTCTACTAGTTCTCCCACAGGGCCTAGTTAATTTCTGGTCGGTGATCTCAAGCTTTAATAATTTTAAGTGTTTAGTTTCCATACATCTAAGGTAGTAAAATCATGTTCTCCATTTGGCTACTAACGCTGGGATCCATACTTGGTTCTATAAACTTTCCTTGTTGTGTGTGTGTGTGTGTGTAAGTTTTGTTATTTATTTATTTATCTATCTATCTATCTATTTATTTATTTTTTAGTAATCTCTATACTGAATGTGGGGGCTTGAACTTATGACCCTGAGATCCAGAGTTTCATGCTCCTCCAAAAGAGACAGCCAAGAGCCCTCTTTTCTTGCTTTTAGTCTAGTCTTTTTTAGCTCATGAATTTTGTCAGTAAGAAATACTAAAGCAGAATGTCATAAAATTTTAATCTAGTTATGTAACATCAACAATTTTAAAATTAAAAAATGTATTTCCTAAGCAAATAACAAGCTTCTAGAGCTACTTTCAAATAGACTTTAAAGCAAGAATAAATTCTTCAAAGGTGGCTGCCAATTGCCCATGTAACATTTATGTGGATGTTTACCGTCTAATGAATATAGGTAACAAGCATGATGAAATGAAGCAACACTTTTTAAAAAATAATGAAAATTAGCTTTTATAGTGACACAGATTCTTAAGGATGCATCAAGAGAATAGATATACACCAATTACAAAGTATTAATACATTTCATTAGAAGTTAAACTGATATGCCTAACAATTCATTCAGTAGACACTTTAGTAGAAATTGAAATCAGGCTATCTCAGAGATGGTCACAGTCCATGGGAAAGGAAAATGTTTTTTGTCATAAGTGATCTTGCAGGTTGTGGATGTTATTAATAATTGCTTCTCAGCTTCAAATTCATGCTTTTGCTCTTAAAATGGATCTGGGTCCTTCAATAGGTTTTCTTTGACCACTGCAGCATATGAAGGTTTGTCAAAGAGAGGGCACTGGAGAGACGCACGAGAAAGGGCAAGAGGAAAGGGCTGTTACCTTCTGGCTCCCCCAGTGCCTAGCCCCTGCAATTGTAGAGAGATCAGCTGATTCCGCAGTGCCCCAGCATCAGCTTGGGTGATTTTATAGTGGAGAACCTCAGGTAATATGCATCCTCAGCAAGTTCCCAGGGGGTGGATTTTGGGTAAGTTCCATCAACAAAGCACCAAACTGACTTCTTTGCAGTGAGCCACAACTAGGTCTTCTACAACAAACTCTGAAACTCAGTCCCAAGGAGCCCCTTCTTGGGGTACTCTATCTTAGCCGTAAGGTAGTGGTTATTAAAATCATATTATACCTGCCTTTCCTGTATTCTATAGAGTGTTCTTTACTTCTTATCAACCTCTCACTTCCTATTCCCTGTTATACTTATTAAACTTTTCATGTTCTATTGATCATGTGGTTCCTCTCTCCTGACTGGACCTAGATTGGTCCAAACAGAAAGCACTGTTTTCCAATTTTTCTTTGCATACCTCAGAATAAATCTGCTAACAATTAACAATACCGATATAATAAAAAGACCAAAAAAATCAGAAAAAAACTTTTCTGTTAAAAATATTTTATTTAACCGTTATCCTATAGGAATTTTCACTCCTCTATGAAAAGCTAGAGAAAAATAAGTAAAAATGTTTCCTCATTTACTATTATTCATCTACAGGGGGAAGATTCCAGTTGCAAATGCTAAAAATGTGAAGTCAAAGCTTTTGTGAAAAAAAGAAAACTTGTCTGGTTTGTGCATAGCAGAGAAATAAAAAATGAAGTCAATTTTACAAATCACTAGAAATGAAAAGAAAAAGGAAAAGTCTCAACTAATGAATGAACTTCATTTCATTATCTGTCATGTCTAGTAATGTAAGTAAAAATACAAATGAACATGTAATAGGACAAAACAAATCAGCATGAAAAAGGGAAAGAAGAAAATATTGTCACAACTCTTAAATGGGCTGACAAAAACTACCAGGCAACAACTTTAAAAGCAACTTAAATTCTGAAAAAAAAATTAATTTTTATATTTTATCTTTATAACTACCTCAAAACAATTTCCTCATTCAATATAAGAACTGTACAGAACTTAAAATGTTATAAAGCTCTTTTTCATATGTTCTTATATAGAGATAATAACAACATCAATAAAAAGATTCCTCCTATAATGAACTATCAGAAAGAGACATTAAGAAAGCTATCTCATCTATGAATAAGTCAAGAAGAATACCTAGGAACAAATTTAACCAAGGAGGTGAACTATCTGTATACTGAAAACTGTAAGGCACTGAAGAAATTAAAGACGCAAATACATGGATACTCCATGTTCATGGATTGGAAGAATACTGTTAAAATGTCTATACCACCTAAAGTGATCTACTGATTCAAGGCAATCCCTATCAAAATACCAATGGCATTTTTCACAGAAATAGAACAATCCTAAAATTGCCCCCAAAGAGCCAAAGCAATCCTGAGAAAGAACAAAGTTGGAGACCATGCTCCCTGATTTCAAACTATATTATAAAGCTATAGTAATCAGAACAGTATGGTACTGCCATAAAAACAGATGCATAGATCAATGGAACAGAATGGAGAGCCCAGAAATAAACCCATGCATATATGGTCAATTAATTTATGACAAAGGAGCCAAGACTATACAATGGGGAAAGGGCAGTCTCTTCAATAAATGGTGTTGGGAAAATAGGACAGACACATGCAAAAGAATATCTTACACCATACATTAAAAAATAACACAAAATGGATGAAGGATTTGAATGGATGACCTGAAACTGTACAACTCCTATAAGAAAACACAGGCTATAAGCTCCCTGACATTGGTCTTACAGGTGATTTTTTTGGATCTGACTCTGAAAACAAAGGCAAAAACAGCAAATATAAACAAGTGGAGTAGCTCGAACTAAAAAGCTTCTGAAAACAAAGCAAATTATCAATAAAACAAAAAGGAAACTTATCTGATTTACAGATACTGGAAATATCTGTAAATCATTTATCTGTTCAGGGGTTAATATCTAAAATAAAGAACTCTTATAATTGAATAGCAAAATCAGAAACAATCTGATTAAAGAATGGGCAGAGGATCTGAAAAGACATTCTTCCAAAGAAGACATACAGATGGCTAAAAGAAGACATACAGATATGGCCAATATGTACAAAAAAAGACACTCAACATCGGGAAAAACAAATGAAAACCACAATGAGCTCTCTATCACCTCATACATGTGAGAATGGCTATCATCCAAAAGACAAGAAATAACAAGAGTTAGCAAGGATGTGGAGCAAAGGGAACCCATGTGCACTGCTGGTAAGAATGTAAATTCACTTTGGGAAACAGTGTAAGTGTTCCTCAAAAAATTACAAATGGCATTACCATATGAATCAGTAATACTGTTTCTGGGTGTTTATTAAGGAAAACAAAAACACTGACTAAAAAAGATAAATGCACCTCCATGTTCACTGCAGTATTACTTATGATAGCCAAGATACTGAAACAACCTAAGTGCTCTCCATCAACGGATGAATGGATAAAAAAGATGTCACACACACACACACACACACACACACACACACACAGGGATATATATATATGACAGAATACTGTTCAGCCATAAAAAAAATAAAATCTCGCTATTTGTAACAACATGTGGAACTTGAGGGCATTATGCAAAGTGAAATAAATTAGCCCAAACTCATAGATACACAGAAAAGATGGGCAGCAGCCAGAAGCAGGAGGTAGAATGTGGGTGGGTGAAAATGGGCTAAAAGGGTCAAAGGGTACAAACTTCCAGTTATAAAATAATTAAGTTATGGGGATGTAATATACAGCATAGTGCCTATACTTACTAATACCGGATTGCATATTTGAAAGTAGCCAAGACAGCAGATCTTAGAAGTTCCTCATCGCAAGAAAAAAAAATGTTTAACTATGTTATGGAATAGTTATCAACCCGACTTACTGCAGTAATCATTTCACAATACATGCAAATACAGAAACATTATGTTGTACACCAGGAATTAATAATGTTATGCAAATCATACCTCAATAATATATTAATACATAAAAACCTCCTTCTTCCTAGATCTAGAAAACTGTGGTTTTCTAGAACAAGCAGCAATAATGTAACAGATTAATTAAGGTAACATTACAACAAAAATCCAGGCCATGTGAGCTATGGTCTAAGATTATTGGGAGATCTTAACATCTTAAATTCTTAATCTAAAGAAACACTATAAATGAAGCAACAAAAAGGCACTAATCAGACTTTCGGACCAGGGAGTCATTAGATAATCCAAAAACAAAAACTCTAATCAACCAACCAAACAAAACCCCCCTTAAGCAACCCTAAATAACTTCCAGACTTTAAAGTTTAAAACAAATGAAAATAAGTGAATTTCCCAAGTGTTTCAGGGAAAATAGGCCCTTCCTGCCACTAGTTACACAAACCCTTTAGTTGAAGGTTCTGACTCTCCAATTTTGGAGAGTATGACTGCTTGACAGGCAAAATACAGGATGAAAATAAAGATAATAGTAATTTGGTAACAAATTATAAACTTCAACTGGCCACCAGCACTTCAAAGTAATCCTTAGTCAGAGTTAGTGGGGTCTGTGGTCACAGTGTTACAGAGAGGTACTGTCTTCTGTTTATACAGTATGAATAGGAAGGACTTTATCAATAAAGAAAACCAGAAATGGTATTATTGAGAATAAGCAGAGTTACTAAAGAAACACTATTGAGCTGTTTCTCTTAATTTCATTTATTTTTTCAAAAAAAAATCACATTCAAGTCAGCATTTCTTACAACATAATAATACACTGTCTTATTTTCAGTACTATATATTCTTTTAATAACATCACTATGGGGTGCCTGGGTGGCTCAGTGGGTTAAAGCCTCTGCCTTCAGCTCAGGTCATGATTTCAGGGTCCTGGGATGGAGGCCCACATCAGGCTCTCTGCTCGGCAGGGAGCCTGCTTCCTCCTCTCTCTCTGCCTGCCTCTCTGCCTACTTGTGATCTCTCTCTGTCAAATAAATAAATAAATAAAATCTTTAAAAAAAATAACATCACTACGAAAAATAAGGAAAATTTTCATTTCTTTACAAATGGAGATAAGTAACAAAGTATACTGTTACTTAACTTTAAAGATACACACAAATGATTTTTCCACAGCCTCATATTAATTTGGATTAAATTATACCTCAGTCTCTTTGCTGGTGAAGTAGCCTATCTACAGAAATATATTATGGCATTAGTTATTTTCTATTTTTTAATTTTGTGTGAGATTTCAGAGGAGAATAATGAAGAATGCATTTTCTAGAAATCAGAACACTAAGTAGCAGGCAGCAATGATCATTTATTATAGTAGGTATTACTAGTCTTTGGTTTAAACATGCCAACCCTGAATCCTATGCTAAGATGCTTCAATAATACTGCAATGAGGAGGAGTCCCTTATATCAAGGGGTCAAGAGACACAGTGGGATGTCTGTATGTGACATTTTTAAAAGAATGCTATCTTCAGTTGAAGTAGTAGTAAGGTCTGAAGGGAAGAAGGACCATAAATAAATAAGTAAGCAAGTTAAGTAAATAAAGTTGTAATCCCAACAAGTTTTTATTTCCACAACTATAGCCATAACACATTTTTAAATTCAATTGTTGAAGGATTCAATCTAAGGATTTGATCTATGATTGAAATCTAATGAATTTTAAATCTATTTTCTGCTGATTATATAAAAAATCTAATTCATTATAACAGCCTCTGAGCACTGTTGAAATTAGTTTTTTATTTCAAATGTCCATTTAAGAAAATTTTCAAATAAATAATTTACCTTATTTACTATTTCCTATTTCCTATTACAATAGAAGCAAATTGGTTCAATTTCAACATACCACGGAAATTTTAGAGAAAGTTAATAAAGACAAATTTAGAGTATATTTTACCTTGCCTATTAAAACTCTGATTGTTTGGCTACAGATGCCAAGAATGTAATGTTAAAAAAGATTATCATCTCAGCATGAACACATACCATGAGCAATTAATTATGTTTGCTCTGAACACAGGTATACACACATGACATACTTCATCATCCTTCATGTGGGAGTTCCTGGTTAAGAACACGTTTTAGTGGTCAGGCAGACCTGAATTCAGATCCTGACCCCACCACTTATTGGCTCCACGACTTTAGACAAATTACTAGTTTCCCTGGCTCTAAAGTGGGAATAATCATCCTTAAACTTGTCAGAGCTAAATAACAATGAAGATGAAGACTTAAATACAATCTGACATACAGTAATTGCTTAATAAAAAAATAGCTATTACTATTATTACAGGAGTTCAGGTCTTTCAGAACTCATTAGTGACTGATCACCGAACATGAACTTGAAATGGGCAGTTCTCGGCCAAAAGTCTGCTTCTGTTGTGAGGGAGCTTTCCCTCAGTGCATCACTAGACATATGGCACCAGCCAGCTGTGGCCGCATCTGTGGCATTGGCAGCTCAGGATGGGCACATAAACACAACTCCACGAAGCTACAAAGGTCCACACTCTCATATTCTTCAAACCAATGCTATAGGTCTGAGGTTCGTCCCTGCAATGCAGAAATGTGCCATTTACTCAGAATGAGGTTTAGAAAAATAATGGTTACAAAAATAGAACCATTTTATTCTTCCTGGGACCACTCACCTACCTACCAAGTACAGGATAAGAACTGGTAATTATACTCTTCTAAGAATTTCAGAAAGAGTCTTAATCTAGGCCTACTCAACACTAGCCACACTGAAAGAAAAGACTCCTATCAACATAAATCTACTTTCATGACAAAGTATACACATTATGAAAAAAATTCTTTAAAAATTTTAAGCTAGTTAGAAAACACTTATGTTCTATAACCAGGAAGAATGAACAATATATCTAAAGAGAAAGTAGGGCCTTTTGTTATAAAAAGTACACTTTTCAACAAACATACTGTCAAATCTTATGGTATCTGGAATTCTAATTCTGTGATTATGATTTCTAATGAACAGTCTCGGCTACTACTTCAGGTCCCATTACATGATTTTACTGAGCCCAAGTGATTCTGATGAGAAAGTGAAAGCAATAAAATGAGAAGGACACAGGATTTAAGGAGTCAGCAGACCTGGGTTCACTGCATATTTTAAGTGTGTAACCCTGAACTCCCTTAAACTCATGCAGGCTCATTTTTTCAGCTTTAGAATATTGGTAAGAATATTTTTCTCATTAGTCTGCTGTGAGCATCACCCTAAATTCACCTACCTAAAAGTGTTTTATGAACACCAAAGTGCTGTCCCATCAGGTGGCTAGCACTAGAGAAGCCACATTTTCCCATGTGTTTATACAACTGGATTACTGGAAACAGGAGAGAAGCTGGGAGGGACGTCCTGTAGGCATACCGTATGATGAGAACTCTGTCACCTTTATACTATGAGCCTATTATCAACAAAGAACTCTGTGGATAACATGTTGCTGACTACATGGAAATCTGATCACTGTTTTATTTTGGGAGATATACTTTCCTTTATTTTGATTCTATTAATTTGGGTGGAGGGCCAGAGCATGAAGATGGAACAAACCACACCACTCCAAACATTCACATGGAAAGAAACGTCATGAACAAAGAATACCGTAAAAAACAAATCTGGATACTAATCACAGTCCCCACAAACTTATAAAAACTCACTTACATGATTAGCAAAAATGTAAATAATATATAAAGTACAGTTTCAAGAGTGTGTTAAGAGTGATATGCTGATACGAGGCCAGATGGCAAGAGGACTTCTATTCCTCCATCTCTAGAAACACAGGAAGCTGCTTACATCCCCTGAACAAAGGCTTATCTAAAATGCACACAACCAACACTCAAGTATTCATTGCCAGTTACAGTGCTGTCTGGGGAAAAAGCAGAGATTTGGTTTTCTCACTTTTTAAATCTTAAATGCCTGACAGCTTTTGTTGAAGTCATTTGTAATATTTATTAAGTACCTATCATATGCCAGGAACTGTTCTAAGTGCTTTGAGTGTATCAATTTATTTGGTTCTCATAAAAATCTTAAAAGATAGGCGCTATTATTAACCCTTTTTATAAGAAGAAACCATGGCACAGAGAAGTTACAGAACTTGCCCAAGATCACACACCTTATTAGGAGCAAGGCCAGGATCTGAATCCCGGCAGTCTGCAACCAGACCTCAAATCATCAACTAATAAACTCTACCATCCAATAAAAGAAATAATTAAGCAGAATATATATTACACATAATGGTTTCAAAAAAGCATTTACTACTAAAGGTCTACTATTTGCCACACATATAACAACAAAAGATTCAAAGACACTAGGTTTAAACTGAAGTTCATGGGTCAGTCTCCATTTCTCAGTTAATTATGTCCTCACGTTTACTTGACTCAGCTATTTCTGACACTAGAGGTGATGAAGAGGAAGCAAGGACCTAGAAGAGTTAACGACTACTAACAAACATAATATTGCTTATGAAATAGAGAAAAGCTCCTCTGGGAAATCCTTGACTAATTTTTTGGAAAATAAGTTCTGGGGAAATTCTTAAAGGACCAAATCAAGTCAAACGCCCACTATTTTCAGTGAGGATTTCTTTCCATGAGCATATGACTGTCAACTCCTAGATATGGCACTGATATAAACTGAAGCAGCATCAGGCCTCATCCCAAAAGAAACTGCAGTAAAATCTTGTTATCTGATAGTACTGCTCCCAGATTCATTCATATGTGGCTGCAATATATAAAGGTATAACTTTAGCCGTGAAATACCTCCAGATCTAAAAAAAAAAATAGGATCATTAGTCAGTTATCTTTTATTTCATTCATAAATAGTCATGGACTTCTTGCTATTCCATGCGCCACTTTAAAATGAAGAAAACTCCATCACTTGTCGGTTCAGTGGCTTTTCCTCAGTCTCATAGTCAGGAACTTCCCAATTATAAGAGAATCACTGACCATCTCTAACCATGTCCATCCTTACTCTTCAGTGTGTCTGCTGCCTGACCCTCCAGACACTTCCTCTTGATGGAAGCTCTGCAGAGCCATCTTTGTGTATCTCTTCCCACTATTCCTTCAGTTGACTCTTATTTTGTACACAAGCACATTTGCACTGTCTCTACATATATGGTCCTAACTATTCTTCATATGAGAATCTGTCAAATCAGACAGTATGACAAAAATGGTCCATGATTCTCTCTTACACCTTTATCACTATGGCTCCCTAAGAAACGACAAGCATAAGACCACATGAGAATATTCTCCAGGACACAAAGGCTTGAGAATTCTCTGGGTTCCACAGATGTTGCTCTAAGGCTTCCTTCAGTTTCTGAGGTACAAACATGGATAACTCCTCAGATGACCTCAGAAAATCTTTCTCAGATCTGCACTAGGCAAAACAAGAAACTCAATTTTTAGACTAACAAGATAAGTAATAAACTCCTATCACCCTTGGATTCCAAAGATGGAAAGACAAAATGGTACCAGGGCCCTTAAAACTCTTAAAAATGACAAATGTACTAAGCCAGAGAGGGACAGTCTTCATAAACAGAATTGATCCTAACCAGTCTCCCTTCTATCCCCCAGTTCCCTCTCTCCAGCCTCTTAGGTATCTAGAATTTCAGGTTCCTAGCCCAAAGGCCCCAAACAATCATTCCCCACTCTGTCTCTTTACTAGCAATAGAATTTTGCAGCCCAGAAGCATTTCTTTTCTTCTTTACCAAGTTTTCCTCATGCTTCTTAGTCACCAAAGTTGACCAGATGTGGAAGAAGGAGAGGAATATTAGACTGCCTAAAGCACATGAATCACCAATTGATAATATGAGAAGAGATAATTAGGGAAAGAGCTTTCTATTGTTCCTTAAACCACAGTGCCCATTCTCAGGACCTGGGGAATTAGCTGGTGTGTAGCAAGCAAGGTGCTTACAGTACAAAATGCAAAGAGGCATCATTCTCAAGTGCCAACATTGTATTTGCATGATTCTAAAAGTGAGTGCCTCCTTAGATTTTGTGCCCTTGTTAGGTGCCTCACTTTCCTTATTCTGAAAGCTCTGTGACATTCTGCCTACAAGTCAAAATGGTTAAGATGGTTCCAAGTGGACAAGGACAAACTTTAGCTATTCTCAGGTAGTTGTCTATGGAGAAGAAATTGGTTCCACCTTCCCTAATTCCCCACTAATTTCTAATTTAGTATCTGGCTAAAGCCTAAACCCTTGGCTGGTGCCTCCTGATCAACTTTTCTAAACAAAAGAGGAAGAAACACTGGGGAGTGAGAAAGCGTTCTGGTCCCAGGGTCTCAAAATCTATTATGTTATCAGTTAGCTGTTCCAGGGCTGTGGCATACCAGATGCTTGGAAAATCAGTGGTGCGGTCATAGGCACACCATGGCTAACCGGGATGCCAGTCTCCTTATATCAGTTCCAGCATCATCACGAGCTCCTTTGATTTTTATAGTGGATCAGAGAATAAATAAGTAGCTATCTCACCCATCATAAAACAAAAACAAAAGCCAAAAACAACTTTCTTCTGATCCCACTTCTCCTACCAGCTATCCCCTATTTTCATATTCTCACCTTCCATTCTCCACTGAGTTCATTTCTGTTAAGACTCTTAACCCCATTGCTCCACCCAAACTAAGCTTATCCCTGATGTTTAGTTTGTATAATTAAATCTAAGTGTCAATTTATCCCTCCCTTCTCCTGATATACTTTCTTCATTTGGCTTCCAGGACACCAGTACTCTCTTCTTGCTTTTCCTCCAACCTCACTGATGTTCCTTCTCAATCTCTTCTCTAAACTTTACTTATGTTTGAGAATCTCAAATCTCAATTATAGGTCCTTTACTCTTTTCCACGTGTATTCACTCCCTTGGTGATCTCATTCATCTCGATCATTTCTTGAAATGCCATATACTTGACAATTCCCATGCATTTCGAGCTCACACCCTTCTCTGACTTTAGCCTCACATTCAAATTCCTAGTCAACATTGCCATTCTGATGTCCAGTAGACATCTCAAACTCAATGTATCTGAAAAGAACTCTTACTTTTACCCCCACCCCTTATCTGTTGCACCAACAGTCTTTCATCTCAGTTCAAAGCAACCAGAATACATCCTTTTAGTTGCTTAGCCCCAGATGCCTAGTTATCCTTGACTTCTTTCTCTCGTAACCTATATCTAATCTGTCAGAATATCCTGTTCACTCTGTCCCTATCTACCCTACTGTAACTGCTAACCTGAATAACAGCAACAGCCTCCTAATGAGTCTTCCTGCTTCTACCCTTGCTTCCTCTACTCCCAAAAAGGCCATTCTCAACAAGGAAGCCAGAAAGAAAGAAAAGAAAGATATTTTATAACAGAGAGACATGAACTTAAATATGTAACTGACAAGACATAATGAAGCGGCTAGACCCTTACGCCATCCCAGGCACACCCTGTCATACTGTGCTTCGCTTTACTGCACTTTGCATATCTTGTGTCTCTTACAAATTGAAAGTTTGTGGCAAACTGCAACAAACAAGTCTCTTCATGCTTTTTCTTTTTAACAGCACCTGCTCACTTTGTGTCTCTCTCATATTTTGGTAATTCTCACAACTTTTTAAACTTCTCCACTATTATTTGTTATGATGACTGTGATCAGTGATTACCATTCACGGAAAGCTCGGATGATGGCTAGTATTTTTTAATGAGAAAATATTTTAAATTAAGGTATGTACATTGCTTTTTTAGACATACACTTATTAGACTACAGCATAAATATAACTTCTATATGCACTGGGAAACCAGAAAATTCATTTGGCTCCCTTTATTGTGATGTTTGCTTTACTGAAATGGTCTGGAGCTGAATCTGCAGTATCTCTGAGATATGCCTATACCACAAATGCAACAGTTCCAAGTGCAGGTATGTAAGTGCAGTTCTGTTGATAGGTAACTCAAATACTACAAGGGGGACTGCTGTCTGTGACATGGTCATTAAGCTGGGAACAACTCTTTCAAATTGTGAATTAACTATGATTTTCTCTTAATTTCCATAATAGTCACATTCCTGGAAAATTCATTACATATTAAGAAAATGCAAAAATGCTTTGTGTATACATGTTAAAAGTTATGTTCAGCTGTGTTTTTTTCTTTTTTTTTAATATTTTTTTATTTGAGAGAGAGAGAGAGAGTGAGAGAGAGCACGAGAGGGAAGAAGGTCAGAGGGAGAGGGAGAAGCAGACTCCCCACGGAGCTGGGAGTCTGATGCCAGACTCGATCCTGGGGCTCCAGGATCATGACCTGAGCTGAAGGCAGTGGCTTAACCAACTGAGCCACCCAGCGCCCCTCAGCTGTGGTTTTTCTATAGGAAAACAGAGTGGGCCATTTTTTTTTTTTTTAAAGAAGTCTTTATTTTCAGTTAACTAGACTTGTTTTTTGTGTGTTTTTTTTTTATAATTATAAAATTTTTTCCCAGTGTTCCAAGATTCATTCCCCATTCCCCACACCCAGTGCTCCATATAATAGGTGGCCTCAGTACCCACCACCAGGCTCTCCCATCCCCCCACTCCCTCTCCCTCCAAGTCCCTCAGTTTGTTTCTGTGTCCAAAGTCTCTCTTGTTTCGTATCTCTCCCTGGATTACCCTAGTTCCCCTTTACTTTCCTTCTCCTACTGTCCTCTAAGTTACCCCTTATGCACCGCAAGTAAGTGAAACCATGTGATACTTGATTTTCTCTACTTGGCTTATTTCACTCAGCATAATCTCTTCCAGTCCAGTCCATGTTGCTACAAAAGTTGGATATTCATCCTTTCTGATGGAAGCATAGTATTCCATCATATATATGTACCACATCTTCTTTATCCATTCATCTATTGATGGGCACCTTGGCTCTTTCCACAGTTTGGAGATTGTGGCCATTGCTGCGATGAACATTGGGGTACATATGGCCCTTCTTTTCACTACATCTGTATCTTTGGGGTAAATGCCCAGTAGTGCAATTGCAGGGTCATAGGGTAGCTCTATCTTTAATTTTTTCAGGAATCTCCACACTGTTTTCCAAAGTGGCTGCACCAGCTTACATTCCCACCAACAGTATAAGAGGGTTCCCCTTTCTCCACAGCCTCTCCAACACTTGTTGTTTGCTGACTTGTTAATTTTGGCCATTCTGACTGGTGTAAGGTAGTATCTCAGTGTGGTTTTGATTTGAATTTCCCTGATAGCTAGTGACGCTGAACATTTTTTTCATGTGTCTGTTAGCCATTTGTATATCTTCTATGGAGAAGTGCCTCTTCATGTCTCTTGCCCATTTTTTGATGTGGGAGAAGTGCCTCTTCATGTCTCTTGCCCATTTTTTGATGTGTTCATCTTCTTTTTGGATGTTGAGTTTGAGTAGTTCTTTATAGATCTTGGATACCAGCCCTTTGTCTGTAGTGTCATTTGCAAATATCTTCTCCCATTCTGTGAGTTGCCTCTTTGTTTTGTTGATTGTTTCCTTTGCTGTATAGAAGCTTTTTTATTTTGACGAAGTCCCAGAAGTTCATTTTCGCTTTTGTCTCCTTTGCCTTTGGAGACGTGTCTTAAAAGAAGTTGCTGTGGCCGATGTCAAAGAGGTTACTGCCTATGTTCTCTTCCAGGATTTTGATGGATTCCTGTTTCACGTTGAGGTGTTTCATCCATTTCAAGTTTGCCTTTGTGTGTGGTGTAAGAGAATGGTCTGGTTTCATTCTTCTATACGTAGCTGTCCAATTTTCCCAGCACCATTTATTGAAGAGACTGTCTTTTTTCCACTGGATATTTTTTCCTGCTTTGTCAAAGATGATTTGCCCATAGATTTGTGGGTCCATATCTGGACTCTCCACAGAGTGGGCCATTTTAATAGCACTGTATGGAACTGACCTGCGTACCACAGGATGCCCAGCTTTTCTGTGACCCATTCACTAAATGCCAATAGCATACTTCCAATCACTCTGATAACCAACAATGCCCTTACAAATTTCCTAAACACCCCTAATGGTGGAACTGCTCAGAAACACTATTCTAGAAATACAGTCTCTGATCCAACAGACTCTCTTGAATCTGGAGTTTAATCAAAACGAGCATGAACAACATACTGAAAAGCACAAAGTATCATCCATTTTGACTGTGGAAATTAAATTTATTCAGGAATATTCTGGTATATCCACTGGTTCTCAGCCCAGATAGTCCCCTTGTCCTAACATGTTGGTAAGCCTGGCTTTCTTGCGAGATGTGGATGGGATTAGGATAGCCAACAACTATGCATTATACATAATTTGAAACCTAGGGCTTCCAATTTGCAGTAGAAAAACAGATGGGGGAGGTATAAGTGTACAGGAAAGAATATGGATTGATTAGGAATCAAAAAGATGTGGATTGTAAGAGATGTATTCACCTATCTGACAGATTTTTATCTACTGGCTAGGCACTGGGACCACAAATACATGTAGAACAGTTTGATCTAGAGAAGATGTCTAAAGGGAACAAATCAGTCTCCAACTGGATCTTGGTTTCTTTTAGCTCAAATCTGAATGTTCAAAGTGCTTTGCAAGTAAAAAATAAAGATTTGATGTATATGTTATAGTGTAGCACAGGGAAAATACATAATAAAGCAGGCAAGATGGTACTAGAACTAAAGTAGTCGCCCATATGACATTATTTTATTTTTTACATAAGGGTATAAATATTACTATATGAAATTACTATTCTGTTGTTTTTGTTTGTTTGTTTTTGAGAGAAACACAGCAAGAGAGGGAAGACAAATAGGGGAAGTGGGAGAGGGTGAAGCAGGCTCCTTGCTGAGCAGGAAGCCCAACGTGGCGACTCGATCCCAGGACCCTGAGATCGTGACCTGAGCCCAAAGGAGATGCTTAATGACTGAGCCACCTAGGCGCCCCTACTATTTTGTTAATGATAAAAATCATTATTTATATTTCCACTTCTTGATATAATACAAAAATGGAGTGTATAGAGTATATACATTCAAACAATTCTTGGGAGGAAAATGGAATAGCAATGGAAGTTAATATCAGCATGATTTTTCTGAAAGCATTAGTTATAAAAAAAAAACAATTTTTAATCATTTCATCCCTCACACAATTCATATTTTGAGAAGGTAAAATCTGTAAGGAATTTGCACAGTAAAACTGTCTGGCGGCTACTGAGCAGCTCACAGGAGAAAATGTTAACAAAATGAATGTAATGTTAAATCAACTGGCTGGAAACAGTATATCTATTTGTATCTAATTTTTTAAGTGTGAACATTTTATAGTAGTAATATCTTTTTGAAGAATGAAGATATATTAAATATTTAATTTCTTGAGACTATGGAGAAACTATAAAGAATAAAGAACATGAGTAATCTTTCTCCTTACAGAGATTTCTGAAGTTTAGGTTGCTCCAAATCATTAACACTTCTACTTCTTCTCCAAATAGAACTTTACCTACTTATAATTTCGATCCTTTCAATACAAAGTCCAGAGCTCCAGAAAAGCTTATTTGTCCCAATTAGAATGAGAATCCCGTTTTTTAAATTAGTCCTCTCCTTCCCATCCACATTCATAGTCACACTTAACCATACTTGTTAGGTCCCCAACACATCATGCTTGACTTTTCTAGGCTTCGCATATGCTATTTCCCAGGCCATTTTCAAAAACTTTCTACCCACTTCCTAAAGACCTACTCACCTTTAAACACTTAACTTTAATGGTATCTGTAAGCAGGCTTCCTTAACCTTTGCACAAACTTCCGTACTCCCATCACACCTTCTTCAATCCACAACTGTATAATTTATGACATGACTAAAATCATTTACTACGTATCTGTAAGCCTGAATGATGGGCAACCCAGGTCTGGATACAGATTTGCTAATGAAGAGAACAACTATGGAAGATAATAGTGAAAATACTGTGATCATTTTGCAAAAGACCCAAACCTTGAGATCTATTACTTCCTTTAGTTTTGTGTATTATAATTTATTTATAAATTATAAAAAAATCAAATTTGGTATATATAATTAGTATATACCAATTATTCCATTAATTTTCAAGATTTCAGCTAGATTTTTTTCCCCAAGAAAGAAATACATTTCTACAGCTGATGTGCAAAACAAGTGTCTTTGATTCACACAAAGCCTATTAAAATGCATAAACATTTATATTTGAAATATTTAAGGAAAAAATCCTATTGAGACTATGAATCATACAAAATATAAAAAAACACACAAGGAAAAAAGGTACCACAGAGAATTTCCAGGGAAAGCAGGTGTGGTTCCTGAATTCTACAATTCATGCCTTTCAATGTTAAAAGTGTGTAACTGAAGCACTATAGACCAACTCTCCGGTGTAAACTGAGGAACCACACGTGGTTATGACTACCACCTACCATGGCCAGTGAAATGAACTACACAGATACATTAAGGAAGTATGAGAAGTAAGTACATAACACACTATCCTCAAAACTTAGGCAACAGCACAGCTAAGGTAATTTGCAGAGGCAGAAAGGGAGATTAACTGGTGTCTAATTTTGGCATATATACTGTGTTTTATGAGACCACAATTTCATTTAATCTTTATAGCCATCCTGTAAGCTAGTTATTGCTAACCTCAATTTAATAAGGAACCAAAACTCAAGAAGATGCATGTGACCTCACTTGTCCTGTATCCTCACTGTTCACTCAATGACAATGACATGTGTTCCCTGAACATGAGGCACAAATCAGGCACTATGGATAGACCCTGAGGGACCACTCATTCTGGTGTGCCTAGAACAGCAATGGTTTACATTGTCATCCCAGCGTAAGTATCAGTAGTGCTATGTTTCACTCTCCAAAGTGTCTAGTTTGAATAATTATATAGTTTCTGTAAGTATAGAAGAGTGAAAGTCTACTTACATAAAAATATATCTAGCCTAGGTTTGAAACAAGATTGAAGCATTTGAGGAAAACATCACTTGTTTCATAGAAATGGTGACCTTTTTTTCAAGAGATAATAAAATCTTAGGCATTTGATCAGCCTTAGACTTTTAGAAAACAATCTATTTTCAAATTTCTGATTATATATATATATTTAGAGAATCTATAATAATAATTTGATAACAATAATTATTTTCTTATGCTTCTACTAGCAGATAATCATCAACACTTTGTGTATTGCATCCTCATTTATTTTCTATGTAAATACACTTAAAAACACAAGGTTATAATTTATATTGTGTTCTGACACTGTTACTTTTTAGGTTACTCTCATTTTCCATTTCATTAAATAGTAAAAAAAAAAATTATAAATTAGCAGGTACGTAGATATGTAGGTAGGTAAGTAGGCAAACAGATTCCATTACTGGCTGCAACATGTCTAACCTACAGTTGCATTATATGAGCATTCTGATCTATCTTCTCCCACAGTCAACACAAGAATTACGTTGGTCTAGGTTACAATGAACAAAAAGGTCACTCATATACGTCTCATATAAATTTTTTTGAATCTTTAATAATATGATACACCAAATATGATATTCCTTTATTAAGTACTAAGACTGAACAAGCCTTTAGGTCTATATGAAGTTTAATAGTTTCTTGCCCATGGACCATTCACATTTCTTACAGAGTTTAATCCTCAACATAAATTTTTGTTGCTATTATCAACGGTCTCTTTTTTTCTACTTTTTTTATTATCTACAAATAATTTCATCCTTTCCAATAGTTCTCAATATTTTTCTGTTATTAATACATTAGCTAGTTATTTCAGAGTTACTTTAGTAGTGATGAGAGCAAGTATGCTGCAATTCTGCTAATTCTAATATGATATAAAATTCTAGTGTTTCATCATTATTAGTATTTTGGCTATTTGACAGCTTTGATTCCTAATTTGTTTATAAAATTGCAGATGCTTCCAATAAAATATTTATAGTAAGTATCTCTAAACAGTGGGATAATAGGCGATAACATTTTCCTTCAGTTTCCCAGTAAATGGATTACCTAGGTTTTCTACATCTACCTTATACTTTTTAAAATTCAAATTTAGATTTATGTTTTTAAAATAAGTATCCATTTGATTAAGAGTCTCATATGCATGTGGAAAAGCTTCTACAAGAATTTTACCATTTTTATCTACAAATAGCTATAGTTCTATCCAATAACTGCTAATTTTATATATTATTTTTATTAGACTAGTCACAAACTCTTCCATTTTCCAAGTTTCCTAAAATGAACGGACACACACACCTTTATCTCCTTATTTCTCCTAATGTTCCTTTCTGAAGGAGAATGTTTTTAACTCCAAATTCCCTTGATTAGTTCAGTATCCTGCAAAAAGCAAGAGTGAAGCAAACCCTAAAAAAGTCTGTCTTTAGAAAAAATATTCTTTTGTCCTTTCTGAAAGAGAACATATCTAAAAAAAAATGCCTGGATACAAATTTCTCAAAATAAACTTATTTTGCTAATAAAAATGGTACCTCATCCTTTTTAAATACAGTCATGCTTAAGTAAAAAATGTCATAAAATAAATATATTAACAATTTGATATTGGGAAAATCCTAACATTCCCAGATCAGAGTTCCATGAAAACCAGATTCTAATACTTTTAATATTAAAACTTGCAAGTTAATAAATGTATGTGGCAGTGTCTTCAAATTCTTATCAAATTCTGTTTTTTTTCATATTTTATTAACCATTATATTGAACCTATCCTGTCATCTGAAATAGTTCGAGATACAGTATCAGAAAATGCCAAGTTCACATATAAACAGCTAACTTTTCATTTTTACTCTGCCAGGGAAATTTCAAAGTGCTAAAAAAAAAAGCAAGCTGCTACTCATATTCTAAAAACAGAAATGAAATAATTAGATCACAATTGATCTCAGAGGGGAAAAAAAGATGAATGCAACTGCAATGTTTATTGTCACTGAAATTCTTCAGGCCTGGATTCCAAGTATTGGTTTAATGCAGGTTACTATGACAACTTAAAATACAGAAAATGTCCCCCTTTCTTCTACCAAGTTTTTCTGCCAAAAGATCATTTAAGCCTCCTAAAATCTCTGTGCATGAATTACCTGCAACAACAATAAAAATCTCTTTACAAGTTTTATTTAGAAATGCCCCCATCTAAAGCATTAAAACCATTAAACCATTAAAACCAGTATAAGCATATAAATATTAAATTCCACTAAATTTACATGGGGCAGCAAACCTAACCTGAAAATATGAATAAAGACATACACACATATTATACACACACATGCTTAAAATTTAAAATGTTGAGAGTATTTTGAAACTACTCCCCACTCCCAGAAGCAAAATATACTACCATCATAAGCTACATTACAGAAACTATGGGAAATTACTTACAAGGCAGTTTTGAAAGATTATAGGGCTAAATCCTGTTTACCATTCTTTTCCCTCTATTAATGCCCTTTATAGGAAGATACTAGAAAATGGGGATGGGAGAAGAATGCAGCCTTATTCTAAACACAGAGAAGCAAATAAATAATCTGCAAAATCTTATTTTGTTGTATGTAATGTTTTTTTGTTTTGTTTTTTCTTTTTACGTAAAATAGGAGCTTTAAACTTTGTTCTCACACAGCCTCAAATTTATAAACCTAGGAATAGGTTAGCTAGATAAAATGTGACTTACTTTCTATCACTTTCTAAAAAAAATAATGGCTTAGGAAAAACTGCAACATTGTGCAGAAAATGTAGTTTAGTAGAAATATTCTGATTGTAAGACATTAAAAATTTAAAGCTGCTCCATAAAAAAAAAAAAAGTTAAGGTAGTTTTACAGTGTAGCAATAGGGAGAATCAAAGCTGGTTTTGTTGTTATCAAAGTAACATAACTGAAATTAGATGCTTCATTCAAAAGATTTAGGGAGCTCACCCATCCTCTTTCAATGAGTAAACTGGATTACTTCAGTAGCCAGCAAGAGCAAAATAGTTTTATGTATAGCTCTACCACATCCAGGAAATGTTCATTTATTTAAAACAGACAAAAGTCCATTTAAAAAAGGAAAGCAAGGCAGTACACTAAGGGAGTCTCTATGCACTTGAACAATCAAAGGCTGTTAATTTTAAGCATACTAAACATTTGATAAGAAATAGCAAAAAACTAACTTTAGCAGCTAACTCCAAGCAACTCCTACATGTCCAACCTATATGAGGGGATAACTAACAGTATTCTAAAAGAAACAAAATAACTGAAACATTGAAACCCAAATGTAGACAATCTCTAAATATTAAATCTGAACCACAGTTCCTCTTGGTAGAACTTTTACATAAATCCTCCCAAATAGAAAATAGCTAATGTAAAGAAAAGAAAGATTTACAGAACAGCTTTATCAGTGATGAAAGCTAAATCTAAAATTTAAGTGACGACACAATTATGGAGAGAACTATAGTAAGTGGGACTACATAGTACATTTTGTTCCTTATACTTTTTTCTTTAGACTATATTGCAAATAACAGGGTTAGGGAGAATTTTTCAGCTCTTACATGAATATAACAAAATTGTTCTATTAGAATCAGACTTTAACTTTCAACACTTGTTGGGGCCTTCTAGTCATGGATTTTGCTAACGCCACAAGCAATTCAACAGTCGACGGAAAGAAAACTGAACCAGTGAGAATAAGGACTTGGGGTTTTAGGAATACATTTCCCTCCACATAGTTTAGCAATTACTACAAGGCTCTAAGGTTATACTTTTTATTTCGGGGGGGGAATTAATTTATGCAAGACCTTCAAAAATCACCATTGAGGCAAAAATTGCAAGCACATATGTTTTGCAAATGAAGGACTAAGGAATTTACGAGACAGCTTGCTAGTTGGTGCCCTTAAAGAGTTTATTCACCTGTAAAATGTGAACAGTTTTATTCACAAGTGATTCATATACTACAAATAAGATCAAATTATTTTCCCTTCTGAGACCAGTGAGTCACTTTAATGTACAAGAGAGGATACACATCAAGCATATAAAAAGTGAAAATTAATTTAGTTGTATATTCCCACCTCAAGAGACTTTGTTACCCCCTTTACTTAATGAAGCCAATTTCACTACTTAATGGATGGAAGCTCAAACTATGAGCTATTTCAGACTTAACAAGACCTTCTAACGTTCACTGTTAGAAATACTTTTTGCTTTAAAAAAGGTTGCTACCCATCAATTGATGGATGGATAAGAAGGTTTGGGGTGTGTGTGTGTGTGTGTGTGTGTGTGTGTATCTATATATAATAGAATATTATGCAGCCATAAAAAAGAATGAAATCTTGCCATCTGCAATAGCATGGATGGAGCTAGAGAGTATAACACTAAGTGAAATAAATCAGAGTAAGATAAATACCATCTGATTTCACTGACATATGGAATTTAAGAAACAAAACAAGCAAAGGGAAAAAAATGAGAGAGCAAGATAAAGCAAGAAACAGACTCTTAACTATAGAGAACAAACTGAGGGTTACCAAAGGCGGGGGACAGAGATAGGTTGAATAGGTGATGGGGATTAAGGAGTACACTTGTTTTGAAGAGCACAGGGTGATGTATGGAACTGCTCAATTACTATACTGTACCCTAGAAACTGATATAATACTATATACTAACTGGAATTAAAAATTTAAACAATCAATCAATTAATAAAAAAAGAGGGTGCCAATTTAAAGGATGAGTAGAATAATACTTAGGAAACCTAACAGTGGGGACATACTAATTTGCAAAAATTTGCTTCAGACTTCAAATTTGAAATCTAAAGCATGATTCATAATGCTGTTAGTGTCAACCCAAATTTGAACCTAAGGTTTATATTACACTGGCAAAAGATATTATTGCTAATTAAACTTCATATTGATCTAAATATAAGGCTTACAAATGATGATTCTTGAGAATTCACCAGTGAACACAACCTTTGAAAGTCTCCCAAAATTTTGAAAAGTTGTTTTTAAAACATCGCCTTAAATGATACTCTTCTAGGATATATGCAAGGAGTACAACTTCGCAGCCTTACCTTATGGCGCTGGAGTCCCTAAGTTGGAGGAGCGTTGAGGTAGTCTTGAGGAAGAGTAGAGCACCAGACAGGTATTCTAGGAAGAGGTACACAGGCACCTGAAAAGGTACACAGTGTTCTTACAGTCCTGGCTAATTTTTATCTTAAAAGTCCTAAACCACCCCATTTTAACTTATAATCATCAAAGACCAAATAAATAAGCTTTAGCTTCGAAAGTCTTCCCAAGAAGAATTTTTTATCCCCTCTGACCTTCTTTACTCTCTGAACTACAATGCCTACGGGGTGAGATTTTTTTCTGTTTAGTTTCAATTAGCATTTTTCTTCCTTTGAAAAAAGAACTTCAGTTGTTTATGAAAAAGGTCATTTGATGGGCCCATGGTGCTTTAGGAAAGACTGTGTGCTGCCTTTCACTCCTGACCAAAGCTTCCTGCAATACCACAATAATTTCAGGGCGCCTAAGTGGCTCGATCATTAAGCATCTGCCTTTGGCTCAGGTCATGAGTCCAGGGTCCCGGATAAAGCCCTGCATCGGGGTCCCCACTCAGCAGGAATCTGCTTCTCCCTCTCCCACTCCTCTGCTTGTATTCCCTCTCTCGCTGTCAAATAAATAAAATCTTAAAAAAAAAATACCACAATAATTTCTTGAAAGTAGTTTAGCAGTTGGGCATTTGGAAAACTGCCTAAAGCCAGGGCCTAACAGTGACGTTGAAGGAGAGATTTCAGGTTTTCAGTCTTCAAAAATAAAAACAAAAACATACCACATTTTTCCTTGGTGAGGATAAATTACTACCACTAGCTAAAGCAAGGAAGAGAGCAACTTGGCACCAGTTCTTCTGACCATTCTATTGCCTAATGCTGTGAGAATGTGAAACTCTGCCATTAGTTATAAAGAAAGCCTAAGAAAGAAATCTTGGCCACAGGGCGGGAATTGACGCAATTCAGATGTCTGCCACATTCAGACTATGCCCTTAACAGATGTTTCTGCATTTATTTATAGAAAGGTTTAACTTTATTCACAAGACCATCCTTTATCAACTATTTTTTTTCATATAAAGCTACTAAACTACTTTTATTATGAATAGAAAATACCACAGTTATAATCCTTAAAATCTTAGTTATGAAATAAAAAATATCAAATTAGAAATAGTGTAGAAACAAAGGACCCAAATCTGATGCAAGCTATCAGAAAATATATAAATTTCGAACACAGCTGAGGATGTGGTGAGTTACTCCAAAATTTCCCCTTCCATAGCTGGGCTCTCCATGCAAGGCTACTATATCCCTGAATAGAGACATTATCTCTCAGTCTTGTTATTAGACTAACATTTCATATAATTTAGTAGTTGTATAAAACTACTATCCATTCCTGGATTATTTTTTATATAGTGTTATGGTTGTAGTGCAAAGGTGCATTAGTGCATGCTTCCACGTTTTAAAAGAAAAAGAGGGCAGCACTCATATTAAAATCTTTCTCATGAAAATAAATATGCTTTAAGTGAACTAGATATCACAGTGTTCCTGTTTCATCATTTTATGTCAGGTGGGTTAGCTAGACCTATCTCCTAAAGAGGCTAAAGAGAGACACATGTTTGAGGCTCATGTGTCTTGGTAAAAAAGCCTGTCCATGGAGCATGTCATCCAAAAAGCAATGAAGAGTCAGCCCCGCTGGGAGAGAGTATTGGAAGATGAACTAAAAACCAAGTGAGAAAGGCTAAATAGACTTAAGCACCCTAATTCCCACCTTTGGGCCTAGAAGCCATCTGGAATGCAGCTCTATTTGGCAAAGGGATCCTTATTTATCTAAATCAAGAATCTCATTTTTTATGTGTCTTTTCTTCTTTAAAGTCTCATCTTCCTTTTAGTTTTGTTTTAAAAAAAAATCTTTTGAATGTGGGAAGTGGGCAGTTGAGAAGTTTCTAAAATTGACATAATCATTATCTTCCTTTATCCATAAAATAAGGTGTCTATTTTCTCATGTATAATTTAAAATGATACTTACATATATGCTAAATTAAAATATCTCCTTTTTAGATTTTTATAATTACAAAATTCTGGATGAATCAAGTTTCTCTGGAATAGGGCAGGAAGTGTCCTAGGCCTGCCACTGTTCTGGGAATGTGCTTCAGACAAGAAGCAAAGCTCTCAGGCTCCTGTATACTCATACTTACCTCTCTAGTCTCCTGTGAACCTTCAGTCTTTTCCCTCCTGATTACTATAACCATCCTAACTATTCAACCCATTGCCCAAACCACTTAAAAAAAAACCAAACACACAAAAAAAGCAAATCCTATTATTCTGCTGTTTTTTAAAACCTCCACCAAAAAAGTCCAAATTTCTTTTGCTCTGCCCGTAACTGTAGTGACAATATTTTCCTAACCGCAAAGAGGGATATAAGATTTAGCAATTAGGAGAGTGGTCATGAAGGCAGTAAGAAATTTGTGATTTAAACTGAGATAATTTTAGAAAATTTATAATGTATTGGGGCTCAAGAGTCCTGAGACTCTTCACATCCTTGCATGCCACTCTCTAAACTTCTTTCTAGTCATTCCCTTGAAGCTACCAGATGACATGCCCCAGCCTCAACCCCACTGCTCAGTTCCTCAGCCTCTAGCACTACTCATGCTGGCATCTCATGCCCAGGTTCCACCAAATTTCTGTGCCGACCAAACTCCAACTTACCCTCCAAGAAAGAGACAATTCAAATGTCTCACATTCCCTGGAAACCTTCCCACATCCAAACTGATTCATTTCAGGAAATCTCAAGTTGCTAGCTAATACTATTCTTGGGTACTATTTCCTAAATCCCCACAACCTTATGAGGAAGGTAAGCTATAAAAAGGGAATGGGAATAATCAGAAAAGGAAGCTAAAGAATAGAAAGGTTAAGTAAGTGGTCCAAAGTCATACAGCTAATAAATAAGGGAGCCAGAAACTGAACTCCGGCAAACTGACTTCAGAGCTCATGTTCTTCAACACTGACTCACCATCTCAGTATATACCTCTGTTGTAATAGTTGGCATAATTATAATGAAATGTTTGCCTTCCCTTAAGGGCAAAGACATTTTTCACTGCCATCTATATTCAGTTGAAATGGACCAGTAATCAATGTATGTCAACATGTGCAATTTGGGATAAAAGATGTAAAAATGGAAAATCTCTACACTCCAATAACTACATTATTTTTGATAAAATTAAAATTTAGGTTATCTGAACATTCACTGGAATATTCACTCGTGCATATTAGAATAGACACTCTAGTTTGGTAGCCAGCCTCCAAAATAGCCCCCAAATCCTTGTCTCCTGGTCTTTGTACCCTGTGTATTCTCCTCCCACTATGAACAAAGTCAACTTGTATAGCCAGTAGGATTATCATGAAAATGATGTGTGACTTCCATGCTAGGTCATAGCTTCTATCCTGCCCTCTGATCATTTGCTCATGTTATTACAGATGGTCAGAGCCCTATGGAGAGGTCCACATGGTAAGAAACAGGCCTCCTGCGAACAACCAATTCAAATTTGCCAGGCACGTGAGCAAACTACCTTGGAAATGGATCTTCCAGCCCCAGTCAACCTTCACAGAGACTATTTATAACATGGGATGACGTGTGGACTTCAATCTTATGTAAGATTCTAAGTTACAGCTACCCACCTAGGACACTCCTGGACTCCCGATCCAAAGAAATTAGGTGAGATAAAACAACAAAAGGAACAAAACATTTATTGTTTTAGTCCCTAGGTTCAGGGCAATTTGTTATGCAGCAATAGATAACTAATATATATCTATTGTCACATACACAGCCTTTACTTAGTTTATAAGAATGCAAATAGAAGCTATTGAAGGAAATGAACACAGTATCAGGTTATTGCAATTCCTATACACTGAACAAAACCAAAATAGAATAACTAAAGAGCAAAATAAATTCAAGTTTTCAAGAGATATTGCCTTTTTCCTTCCTTCCTTTCTTTTTTTTTTTAAATAAACGAAGTAAAGCATGCAAGCCCTTCAGTTCCTTGTAGGTGTCTCTTAGTGACTGCTGATTAATTGTCTGGTATATTCCCTTCCTCTAAACTAGGCCCCCCCGACAATCAAGGGACAACAGTAGCATTTTTATTACTGTAGAAATCAGAAAAGAGCTTACTGCTCCAGTTGCTCAGTCTTATAGGTCATATAAGAAAAAGTCTAAAGGTCTAGAGGAAGCTACTCTTTCCTCTGTGACTTCAAGATGTCTCAAAAATTAAAAAACATGCTTCTTTTTATTAAAAAGAGAAAATACCTCTAAATATTCAACCAATATTCAACTATAAATAGAATGTAAGACCTCATTTTCATAAGTGATATCTCTTTGTATACACAGAATAAATAACAACCATAATATTATGCAAATTTAAAATTCTCCTGAATTTTTAGTTTTTCTAATAAAAGAAAAGGTAGGAACATTCAAAGTTTCTTTTTCTTCTTTGACACCAAAACTCACAGCCATCCTACATCTGTGAATATGATTCAGTTGTACTAAATATGCAACGCTAGTCAGAAAGGTATCTTAGGTTTTACATATTCCATATAAAATGTTAAAACAGTAAAATGAGGGGCGCCTGGGTGGCTCAGTTGGTTAGATGACTGCCTTCGGCTCGGGCCATGATCCCGGAGACCCGGGATCGAGTCCCACATTGGGCTCCCTGCTTGGTGGGAAGCCTGCTTCTCCCTCTCTCGCTCCCCCTGCTTGTGTTCCCTCTCTCGCTGTGTTTCTCTCTGTCAAATAAATAAAATCTTAAAAAAACAAACAAACAAAAAAACAGTAAAAAGGTACAGAAATAATAAAGGTAGAAACAAGTCCATTATGATGCTATTAGCTGTATTAGCTTGCAAACCTGAGGACAATGATAAGAACAAAAAACAATTATTTATATAATAAATATTTACCAAACTCTTAATATATTTAAAATATAGTAGGGATTATAAATGTGAATAAGATATGGATTTCTTTCCAGTAATTCTGCAATATTTGTGTGACATAACTAATATGGAATAATAGAAATACCAAGTGAATGTTTTGGAAGCACCAGAAAGACCTGAAAAAAAGCTACAGTAGAATTCATATCCTGGTGGATATTCAGGAGGCCTTTGTGAAATAAGCCATTATACCTGCATATGACTACAAGTTTTTTGAGCTTTTTCATGTTAATATGTTGAGATTCCCATTATACAGATGACAAAGCTGAGGCTCAGAAAGATTAGGTTTTTAAAAAAGGTATAGAAGACACTTTGAAAATAAGTGCCAGGGAACAGTCTATGCATAATTAGAAGCTAGCCATTACCCTGCGAAGGTAAATCCTGACAGTCCCCATTTTGCAGATGAAGACACTAAGATCTCAGAAAGATTTGGTACCTTCCCAGGATCGCATGGCTAGTAAATGGTACAGCCCTGAGCTGCACTCAGAAGTACCTGATTTGAAAGATCCTGCTTTTTTTCTACCAGACTTCCATCCCAGGTTAGTTCACTAACCCATGCTGCTCCTAATAAGTGTTCACATTCTTTACTACACCATCCCCTTTTGGCGTGATAAAGTGATCCATAAACCGTTAGAATTGAAATGCATCCTTGTTGGTCAGATTTGTGATTGAATGTCACACAGGAAATCAGAGGAGTGAAAAAGGAGAAGGATAAGACAAAGGATATGATCAATTATTTTTTAATATCCAAGCCACCATTTTTAGACAAGTTTGAAAAATGCACTTCATAAGCTTTGCTAGGCAAGCCATCCAAGGGTTGCGTGGATAGGGTCTTCTTTCCTTAGCTAACACCAGAGTTGTTTTCAGGCCAACTGCAGAGTTTGGTTAAGCATTCATCAAATAATCTAGGTGTTTTTACTGAAGATATATTACTTCAATTTGAGCTGGCCCAAAAAACCACTATTAAATGCATACAGGTTAAAGAACAAGCATAACTGTGTTAATAGAAGCTGTGTTTCCCTGTAGAACATGCATCAGACAAATGGGACACTGGAATGTATTAAACAGTTACATTAAGCAAGCACTTAGAAAGAAACAGCATGATCTTGGTGTTGTCCAATGATTAGAACAGGACATACAGTCCAGCATTTAAGAGAAACTATCAAACTGATGGAAATGTTAGGAGGGAAAAAGACAGAAAAGGAAGCGGGCTCCTTCCCCAAAGCTGTCACTATTGTTGCTTAGAAAGTACAAGGCTCTTTTGGAGGCACAGTGATTTTTTAGAAGAATTAGGTGGGACAGGTATATCCGTGAAAGAGCTGCTTTCTAAGACCAGGAAAAAATTCAAATAAGTTAACTGGTCTTTGATTTAAATGAACTGAAGGTAATGACACTGATGAAGCTGTGGCCTGTCCTTCAGCAGATAGTTTTTCTAAACATACTGAAAGGAGTAGAGATTTCCAGAATGTGTTGTGTTATTTGTTAGACCCACTCCCCTACTGTACCATGGAATCCTGTTTCATTTCTTACAGTCCCAGCATCTTGCACAGAATCTGGTACACTCACTATCTGAGGATGGGAGGAAGGCCAGCAGGAGGGGCTTACTAAAGCAGGAATTTGACATGCTGTTTCCTGAGGTGGCACACAGGCAGCCAGCTGACACAAATTTCTCTTTCCTTCTCCACCTACAAGGACGAAATGGATGGGACCTAAGAGGACTCTTTTAAATGAAAGAAAAAAAATTACTTAAAAGACAAACTTGTGGCTTTGTTTTTTTGTATTAATACAAATGAAATACCAAATATTGATTTTAGCTACCACTCCCCCATCACCCTGGAAATTTTTAAAAATACCACAAATTTCTAAGTTAAGCTCTTAGCTTATCAGATCTGATTATCTAGCTTTATTTCTGTCAATTTACCATCTGTTCAATACTGCTACCAGACAACAAGAAAATTCCCAAGAATTCTTGCTTTTAAAGACCTCACAGTTCTGACCGGAAGGTTGTCCACGGAGGTGTTTAAAACTTTCTCCCATTTTGCTTCTATTGGTCTCAGAACTAATTTTTTAAAATCCTACCATAAAGAAGGGTATTTTCAAATGTGATGGATTCATGTTAAAAATAACACTAATTAATTTCAAGTGACAATGACTTTCATTCTCCTTTAAAATAGGAGTTGATAGAAAATTTTTAGCATATATTTAAAAAAGGGCAAAAAACAGACTGAGCAAAGAATACCTTGCTATTGAAACTGTCAATTATAATGTAACATATCAGCATGCTCACGTGTGTTTTAAACAATGATCTAATTCCTAAATTGAACTGTTTCATAGTGTATGTAAAACTTGAATAAACATTTTCATTTCAGTTCGAAGAAGTGCATAAGGAATAAGGCTGCCTTAAGCTGAAGAAAACAGTATCTTTATATTTAAATGCTATTTAAGCCAGGCACTCGTAATTATTATACTTTACCTATTTCTGAGACCTTATCATTTCCTGCCTTAGTGCCTTAAGGAAGGGAAGTCCTTGAATTTCTTCTGGAATTATAGTCTCCACAGGTTTGATGTCCTCTTTTCCCTTGCTGAGACCTTATGATATTGACTGCAATGCTGTGTTGTGTTAACAGTGCTCAATTTGGCTCCAGGTTAATCAAAACAAAGTCAGGAGGCAAGACTGCATGACATAGTTGCCATTATGGATCATGGATTTTGGTCAGTACACACCACATTCCTGTTCATACTATTCACTGTCTAGCAATGACTAAAAATCAAGAGTCCACTTCGGACCCCAGATACAGGAAAAATGGCAGAAACATACAAGAACCAGTGTGTAACGATAAATAAGGGAGAAAATGGGAGAAAAAAAAGGGAAAATGATTAAGCAAACAGAAGTGGCAGAAAATGACATGGGGAAAAATAAATAAATAGGAACTTGTCAGGGTTGTGAAAAGCCAATAACTAAGGGAAATGATAGGTCAGACATGAGGGAAATGGAGGAAGGCAGTGGAAGTCTAATGCCTGCACGATTCAGAGAGAAACTGGGTTAAGAGAAGTCTGCAGATGTGCCAGCAGAAGAGAAAAGCAGTGCTGACATGATATAGAAGCTAACAACAGTTTACACATCATAGGTCCCAAAAGGCACTCAGAACCCACAGTCTCAATGGTTCAGCCAACCCAAAAAATGGTGAGGTCATCCACACTATGAGGTCAAGGCTCCAAGGAGAAAAGTGGCCTTGCCCTCCACCTGTTCTGAAGGTAGTGCAGCAAAAACCCTAAGCTGAGCTCTGGTATGATGTGCATTTGGGACACTCATAACCTCTCTGAGCCTCAATTCCTCATCTGTACAGCAAAGCTCTTAGGAATAAGTACACCTGCTATATCTTGTAATAAATGCATCATAATCAACATCTCTATGTCCCTGGAAGATGAAGGATCCTGGAAGAAGATGAACTGATGATGTAAATCATCAATGCCATGCCCACCTCAGAGTAGGTCAGAACCCAACTTGGGATGCCAGGGAAACCAGAGTGGACATAATTATCTCATCTCTTTAAGGCTGAGGGCAGGCTCTGCTACAGGGTCAGAAAGACCAGGAGAACTGCTTGCTAGACCTACAGTCAGGGAAAAAAATTCTCCAAACACTTCATTTTATATCACTTTCTATGTGCCAAGCCACTGTTTTAAGTACTTTATGCATATTAATTCATTTACTACTCATAACAATCCCACAAAATAAGTATGTTCCTCATTTCCTGACAAGGCAAATAACTTACAAGCCAGCTCACCCTGCTAGCAAATGGCCGATTCCATTTATGAATCTGGCCCTGTCCACTAGAGCCTATGCTCCTAAACACTCCATAACATTGCCTCTAGCCAGGACTCTGCACCTTGCTCTCCTGCAGGCTGGCCTTCTTGCCTTCAAATACTCATTTTAGTCACCTCTCCCTGAGTTTCACATCCATAAGATGGAAACAAGACCACTTCTTTCCCAGTAGGATGGAATATTTTTCTGTGATAATGCCTAAGACAACCATGAAAAGATGCTCTATATCATATCATTAGGGAAATTTCAATTAAAACAATAAGATACCACTACACACCTATTAGAATACCCTAAATCTGGAACACTGAGAACATCAAATGGAATAGGAACTCTCATTCACTGCAGGTGAAAATGCAGGATGATACAGTCACTTTGGAAGACAGTTTGTTGTGTCATAAACATACTCCTTCCATAGGATCCAGCAATTGTGCACCTTGATATTTATCCAGGGGAGCTGAAAACTATGTTCACATGAAAACCTGCACGTGGATGTCTACAGTAACTTTATTTATAACTTCACAAACTTGTCCCAAAGGTGCAAATAAGATGTCCTCCTGTAAGTGAATAAAAGAACTGTGGTACATCCAGACAATGGAGTCTTATTCAGAGCTAAAGATGAGCTATCAACTATGAAAAGACATGGAGGAAAGATGAATGCACATGACTAAGAGAAAGAGAAGCCAATCTGAAGAGGCTACATACTGTATGATTCCAACCATATGACATTCATTCATGAAAAAGCAAAACTGTAGAGATGTAAGTGGTTGCAATGGGTTGAGAGGGAGGAAGGAGTAGGCAGAACACAGAATTTTTAGGGCAGTGCAATCTAAACTCTAATGGTGGATACATATCATTGTACATTTGCCCAAACACATAGAATGTACAACACCAAAAGTGAACGGTAGTGTAAACTATAGACTGTGTGATAATGATATGTCAGTGTAGATTCATTAATTTTAACAAATGTACCACTCTGGTGGAAAATGCTGATAATGGGGAAGGCTATACATGTGTAGGGTATATGGAAAAATCTCAGTAACTTCTCTTAGTGTTCCTGCAAACCTAAGACTGCTCTAAAAAGATAAAGTCTTAAAAAAAAAATGCCTAACAACAGCTGGCACATTGCAGATCCTCAGTAAATTGCTAATTTATACCTTTACCTTAAGCAATCATTACCTAGAAAAGGCTACCATCTGCCCAACCTTCCATGTCTATGTCCAACTAAGGCCCTAGTCAGACAAAATGGCTCCTTGCATAGTCAAAGACATAGCAATGATAGGACTGAGTCTGGTTTTCCTCCACAAGGCACCAAACAAAATAACCCGGATGTGTCTCCCTTTGATGGATGCTACTGGATTTAAAATGCCTTCAGGAGCTATGAAAAGCACAGGGCTTGTCTGAACCTAGCAATGAAAAGATCCCATTCCTAAGCTCTTATGTGGTATATTACAACAAGTCACATAAGACCTACACTTAACAGCATTTGACAGAAAAAAACAAAACAAAACACAAAACTTTTAGCAACTATACAATTGTAGCAATTTTTTAGAACTCATTTCTGCATAGTGTGACATAAGTGCAGCCCTAAGACTTAACAGAGCAGGGAGAGGAAGATGGTGGAAGGCCAGGTGACTGCGTTTTGGGGAGTCCCCTGAAGTGAGCTCAATTCCTGCAAAAAACACTACAGGAACACTGTGAGCACCCATGAAATCAGCCCGAAATGTGATATTTTGCACTTCTGGATCACCACGGGGGACAAGGACCATTGGCAAAAAGGTAGAAAGAAGTGAGAGCGATCAGAGGCTTACCCCCATAGACAAGGGGCATGGGGGAGGAAGCCCGCAAGGTGAACCACTGGAAGCAAATACCCCAGCAGGAAAGTGCTCTGTGTTCCGGGAATAACAGCAGACTACGATCTGATTCGGGGGAGGGAGAACTGGGAATGCAGCAGAGCCGGCGTAGGAGAGTCTGTTTTTCCGCTGCTGCAGCGGGGAAACTAGGATCCGCAGGGAGAGGGAGTGCCGAGAGGCGCGAGGGAACACGGAGAGGCCGGAGGAGCAGGGATTTGCAGAGAGAAAGAGTGCCCTGTGTGGCGCAAAGGAACTCGGGGGGAAAAAACCAGTGGCGCGGAGTCTATTTTTCCGCCGCTTTCTTTTTTTTTTTTTCCCCTTTCCTCCCCTGCTTTTCTTTCCTGCTTCTCTCTACCCCGTGGGCCAGGCACAGATCCCCCAGGGAAGGCGATTTTGCAGACTTGCACGGGACCTGCGGGGCTGCGGGTCCTCAGTCCTTCCTGCTGGAAGGCCACATAGCCTCCTGGGGCACAGACAAGGTCGGGTGAACCAAAATCAGTTGCGGTTTCAAGGTGCGGGAGTGAAAGGACAAGCAGGGGCTTTGGACAGAAATCAATCCAACATCTGTGCCTGCCTGGCTGTGACAGGCTGCGAACTGGGAGGCGGTACAAGGCCTCTCTCTGTGTAGGGGACCTCTCTGGGAAGGAGGTCTGGGCACAGACATCTTGCTCCGACCTGATTTCCTCAGCAGCTGAAAAAGGCCATAAAAGAACAACCACCCCCCCACCAGAGAACTATACCCTGAAAACCTGGTTACCATGGAGACCAGTCTAGCAAGGGGGCGGAGAGACGCAGCCCAGGTAGTAGGGACTCAAAACAGTGCGGCAGGCCCCACCCCCAGAAGGCAAGCCAGAAGCACAGGAGAACAACACTCAAACTGTAAAACTCCAACATCAAGGGGAAAGACGACTTATTAAACTCCTGGAACTGCCCCCAAAGCTGTACACTTTCTTGATACAGTTTTTCACCTTATTTGCTTTTTAAACTTTTTTCTACTTTTACTTTTAAAGTTTCCATTTTAAACTTCAAAATGCATTCTCAGGCGCCTGGGTGGCTCAGTGGGTTAAACCCTCTGCCTTCGGCTCAGGTCATGATCTTGGGGTCCTGGGATCGAGGCCCATGTCGGGCTCTCTGCTTGGCAGGGAGCCTGCTTCCTCCTCTCTCTCTCTGGCTGCCTCTCTGCCTACTTGTGATCTCTCTGTCAAATAAATAAATAAAATCTTTTAAAAAAATTTAAAAAAATGCATTCTCAAGGTTTTTGTTCTTTCAATTTTTAACCCACTTTTTATCACAACGTGATACTCAATACAACACTCCATAACAATTTTTTTTAAAAGATTTTATTTATTTATTTGACAGAGAGAAACACATACAGAGAGGGAACACAAGCAAGGGGAATGAGAGAGGGAGAAACAAGTTTCCCGCCGAGCAGGAACCCCAATGTGGGGCTAGATCCCGGGACTCCGGGATCATGATCTGAACTGAAGGCAGTGGCTTAACCAACTGAGCCACCCAGGCACCCTTCCATAACAATTTTTTACCTTGAAATTTTTTCAAACACATTCCTGTATTTTCTGTTGTTGTTGTTGCCTCGTTTCCCTGTTTGTTTTAATTGTTTTTTCCTTTCTTCTCTCTTCTTTCCTTTATTTTTTCTTTTACACATACATATAGTTATAAGCTTCAAGGTAATCCTACATCCCTATTCAATACTACCCCTATATACAACGAGTTCTAATCTCGCTATATCTTTAGAACGTGGCGCCTCCAACAATAACAAGACAAACTCGGAAATATCTGAAACACTTTCCTTGCCCACAAGGAGTGTCTGCCCTCACCTTTCCACTCTAGTCTGTCAGTGTTTCTGTGTAATTCTTTTTGGTTCTGTATTATATAAATACTGGTCTTGGGGTCAACCAGGTTGGGATTAGCCTTTTGATCTCTTAATTTACCCTTGATAGCCCTTTCCTTTACCCTGTAGTAGTTTTGTACCATATAAATCCTACCACTGGGCCCCACTCTGGCACAGGTTTCTTTTCTTGCTTCCTTTCTTCGGTTTTCTTTTTTCTTTCTCCTACCTTTTCGTTGGTGAATTCTGATTGCTCCAAAACCTTCGAGGGACCAATCCACCTGGATAGTGGCTGATATATTTAGCTACACACCCGCTCAACCACTCCTCGCCACAATGACTCGGAGGAGGAACATGCAACAGAAGAAGAACCCTGAGACTGCAACCCCGGTCACAGAATTACTGGAAATGAACATAAACACTATGACAGAAATGAAATTCAGGGCAGCAATCATCCAAGCAATGGCTAATTTGGAAAAGAACATTAGTCTCAAAATGGAAGCCCTAATAACAGAAGTGAAAGCTGAGGTCAGAAAGGCTATTGATGAGATGCAATCTAATTTAAATATGCTAACAGCTAGAGTAAGTGAAGCTGAAGATCGTATCAGTGATTTAGAAGATAGATGGATTAAGAAAAAGGAGCAAGAGAAGTCTTGGAGCAAATAGCTAAAATCCCATGAAAACAGAATAAGGGAAATAAATGATGCCAGGAAACACTCCAATATCAGAATTATTGGAATCCCCGACGGAGCTGAGAGAGAGAGAGAAGCCTAGAAGATATTGTTGAACAAATCATGGATGAAAATTTCCCAAATATGGGGAATGAAACAAATGTTCAGGTCCTAGAAGCACAGAGGACACCTCCAAGATCAATGAGGGCAGAAAAACCTCCAGGCACATAATTGTGAAATTCGTGAATCATAAAACCAAAGAATATGTCTTAAAGGCAGCTAGGGGAATCCCTTACCTATAGAGGAAGGACCATCAGAATAACGTCAAACCTTTCCACAGAAACCTGGCAAGCCAGAAGGGCTGGCAAGAGATATTCAGGAAATTACATGACAAAAATATGCAACCAAGGATAATGTATCCAGCAAGGTTGACTTTCAGAATGGAAGGAGAAATAAAAAGCTTCCAGGACCGCCAAAACCTAAAAGATTATGCAACCACCAAGCCAGCACTACAAGAAATACTAAGAGAGGTTCTATAAAGAGAAACGAACCCAAAAGCGACAGAAAAAGAATTTACAGAGGTAATCTATAGAAACAAGAACTTCACAGGCAACATGATGACAATACAAACGTATCTATCCATAATCACTCTCAATGTGAATGGCCTAAATGCTCCAATAAAAAGGCACAGGGTTGCGGAATGGATAAAACGACAGGACCCATCCATATGCTGTTTACAAGAGACTCATGTTGAATCTAAAGACACTTCCAGATTGAAAGTAAGGGGATGGAGGACCATCTTTCATGCCAACGGACACCAAAAGAAAGCCGCGGTAGCGATTCTCATATCAGACAAATTGAATTTTAATCTAAAGACTGTAGTCAAAGACACAGAAGGACACTACATCATCCTTAAAGGGTCTATACATCAAGAAGATCTAACAATTGTAAATATTTATGCCCCCAACATGGGAGCAGCCACCTACATAAACCAACTGTTAAACAAAATAAAGAATTATATTGATAAGAATACATTAATTGTAGGAGATCCTAACACACCACTCTCAGCAATGGACAGATCATCTAAACAGAAAATCAACAAAGAATCAAGAGCCTCGAATAACACATTGGACCAGATGGATCTCATAGATATATTCAGAACATTCCACCCTAAAACAGCAGAATACTCATTCTTCTCGAGTGCACATGGAACTTTCTTCAGAAGAGACCACATACTAGGTCACAAATCAGGGCTAAACCGATTCCAGAAGATTGAAATTATTCCCTGCATATTCTCTGACCACAATGCCGTGAAACTGGAACTCAACCACCATAAAAAGTTCAGAAGAAAATCAAACACTTGGAAGCTAAAGACGATCCTGCTCAAGAATCTGCGGGTCAGCCAAGAAATCAAAGAAGAACTGAAACACTTCATGGAAACCAATGAGAATGAAGATATATCGAACCAAACCTATGGGATACAGCAAAGGCAGTCCTTTGGAAAATCATAGCCATCCAAGCCTCACTCAAAAAAACTGAAAAATCCCGAATACACCAACTCTCATTACACCTTAAAGAACTGGAAAATCAACAAAAAATTAAACCAATCCCTCACACAGGATGGGAAATAATTAGGTTTAGAGCAGAGATGAATGAATCAGAAACTAGAGATACAGTAGAACGCATCAACGAAACTAGAAGCTGGTTCTTTGAAAGAATCAATAAGATCAATAAACCATTGGCCAAACTAATCCAAAAGAAAAGGGAGAAGACCCAAATTAATAAAATCATGAATGAAAGGGGAGAGATCATGACTAACAGCAAGGAAATACAAACAATCATCAAAAATTACTATCAACAATTATATGCCAATAAGTTTAACAACCTAAAAGAGATGTATACATTCCTAGAAACCTATAAACTTCCAAGACTGAAACAGGAAGACATTGACAATTTGAGTCCACCTATACCTAGTAATGAGATTGAAACAGTGATCAAAAACCTTCCCCAAAACAAGAGTCCAGGCCCAGATGGATTCCCTGGGGAATTCTACCAAACATTCAAAGAAGAAATAACACCTATTCTCCTGAAGCTCTTTCAAAAAATAGAAGCGGAAGGAAAACTTCCAGACTCTTTCTATGAAGCCAGCATTACTCTAACCCCCTACCAAAGACCCCACCAAAAAGGAGAACTTCAGACCAATATCGCTGATGAATACGGATGCCAAGATTCTCAACAAGATCCTTGCCAACAGAATCCAACAATACATTAAAAAGATTATCCACCATGACCAGGTGGGTTTTATCCCAGGGATGCAAGGATGGTTCAACACTTGCAAATCAATCAACGTGATAGAACAAATCAATAGGAGAAGGGAGAAAAACCACATGGTACTCTCAATTGATGCAGAAAAGGCATTTGACAAAATACAACATCCGTTCCTGATCAAAACTCTTCAAAGTATAGGGACAGAGGGAACACTTCTCAACCTCATAAAATCTATCTATGAAAAACCTATAGCGAATATCATTCTCAACAGAGAAAAAAACTGACAGCCTTCCCTCTGAGATCAGGAACAAGACAAGGATGCCCACTCTCACCACTACTGTTCAACATAGTGTTAGAAGTCCTAGCAACAGCAATCAGACAACAGAAAGAAATAAAAGGTATCCAGCTTGGCAAAGAAGAAGTCAAACACTCTCTCTTTGCAGATGACATGATACTCTATGTGGAAAACCCAAAAGATTCTACCCCCAAACTACTAGAACTCATACAACAATTCGATAATGTGGCAGGATACAAAATCAATGCACAGAAATCAGTTGCATTCTTATACACTAACAATGAAAAAAATAGAAAGGGAAATCAGAGAATCGATTCCATTTACTATAGCACCAAAACCATAAGATACTTAGGAATAAACCTAACCAAAGAAGTCAAGGATCTGTACTCGAGGAACTACAGAACACTCATGAAAGAAATTGAAGAAGACACAAAAAGATGGAAGAGCATTCCATGCTCATGGATCGGAAGAATAAACATTGTCAAAATGTCTATACTGCCCAGAGCAATCTATACTTTCAATGGCATTCCGATCAAAATTCCACCAACATTCTTCAAAGCG
>PITA01000590.1:195542-259008 GCA_004023965.1 Spilogale gracilis
CCAAAAAAGACCCCGAATCGCTAAGGAATTGCTGAAGAAGAAAAGCAAAGCTGGGGGCATCTCATTACCTGACTTCAGGCTTTATTACAAAGCTGTGATTACCAAGACAGCATGGTACTGGCACAAAAACAGAGAAATAGACCAATGGAACAGAGTGGAGAGCCCACATATGGACCCACAAATCTATGGGCAAATCATCCTTGACAAAGCAGGAAAAAATATCCAGTGGAAAAAAGACAGTCTCTGCAATAAATGGTGCTGGGAAAATTGGACAGCTATGTATAGAAGAATGAAACTAGACCATTCTCTTACACCACACACAAAGGCAAACTCGAAATGGATGAAAGACCTCAATGTGAGGCAGGAATCCATCAAAATCCTGGAAGAGAACATAGGCAGTAACCTCTTTGACATCGGCCACAGCAATTTCTTTCAAGACATGCCTCCAAAGGCAAAGGAGACAAAAGCGAAAATGAACTTCTGGGACTTCATCAAAATAAAAAGCTTCTGTACAGCAAAGGAAACAATCAGGCAAAACAAAGAGGCAACCCACAGAATGGGAGAAGATATTTGCAAATTACACTACAGACAAAGGGCTGGTATCCAAGATCTATGAAGAACTACTCAAACTCAACATCCAAAAAGAAGATGAACACATCAAAAAATGGGCAATAGACATGAAGAGGCACTACTCCGTAGAAGATATACAAATGGCTAACACACAGGAAAAAATGTTCAGTGTCACTAGCTATCAGGGAAATTCAAATCAAAACCACACTGAGATACCACCTTACACCAGTCAGAATGGCCAAAATTAACAAGTCAGGAAACAACAAGTGTTGGAGAGGCTGTGGAGAAAGGGGAACTCTCTTACACTGTTGGTGGGAATGCAAGTTGGTGCAGCCACTTTGGAAAACAGTATGGAGATTCCTGAAAAAATTAAAAATAGAGCTACCATATGACTCTGCAATTGCACTACTGGGCATTTACCCCAAAGATACAGATGTAGTGAAAAGAAGGGCCATGTGTACCCCAATGTTCATCGCAGCAATGGCCACAATCGCCAAACTGTGGAAAGAGCCAAGGTGCCCTTCAACAGATGAATGGATAAAGAAGATGTGGTACATATATACGATGGAATACTATGCCTCCATCAGAAAGGATGAATATCCAACTTTTGTAGCAACATGGACCAGATTGGAAGAGATTATGCTGAGTGAAATAAGCCAAGTAGAGAATGTCAAGTATCACATGGTTTCACTTACTTGCGGTGCATAAGGGGTAATGTAGAGGACAGTAGGAGAAGGAAAGTAAATGGGAAGTAGGGTAATCCAGGGAGAGAAACGAAACAAGAGAGACTTTGGACTCAGAAACAAACTGAGGGCCTTGGACGGAGGGGGGTGGGAGGATGGGAGAGCCTGGTGGTGGGTATTGAGGGTACCTATTGCATGGAGCACTGGGTGTGGGGAATGGGGAATGAATCTTGGAACACTGGAAAAAAAATTTAAGTAACAAAAAAAAAAAAAAAAAAAAGACTTAACAGATCAGAGTTTACTTCCCACATATATAAGCCAACAGGCCTGAGGAAACCAAAAGTGCCCCACACTCAAAATCCATATGCTCTGCATCTGAAAAATGAAAGGCTCAAGACCAGGTTTATATCATCACCCTGGATATTTTCCTCTGGACATATTCCAATTTTCAATGTCCATGAAATCTGGCACCCAAAACTAAAAATGACTTTCTAAATACAGTCTGATCAGCATTAAAGATTTATTACCTGTGTTGATTCTGCCCTGCATTTTTTTAAAATTAAATTACTTTCATTAAATGCTGATGAGACGTAAAGGATAATGAATTCCAAGCGAATTCTTGTTGTGCTCACAGTCCTATGAAAAAAAAAAAAATCTCTGAAGCTTCTTTTGACTCTTTCTAACCCAGTCCCTCATGCCTCACTTAGAGGTTAAAACTCCCCTAAATTCTGAGCTTACTCTTGCCTTCAGAAAAATATTCATTTATACCTATGTGATATATTATTTAGTTTGCCCAAATTTCTGAACTTCATATAAATGGAATCATATGACAAATAATCTTTTTCTACTCAATATTGTGTTGCTGCTTGGATGGGTGAGCTATTCATTCTCAAAGATGCAGAAAGAGTTCCCAAGCACAGGTATGGGCTAAGGCTAGCTGTTTCCAGGCAGCATGCACTCTGATGGCGTGGCGCCTATGCTGGATTTATGGGGTGGTTCATCACGTTCAGTTATCACCGTAGTCCTACAGTAATCCACTGGAGCTATAAAGCATACCACAGTTAGTTATGTTTTCTACAACTGATTTTTTTTCCCCCAGGGTTTCTGGTGTGGGCCACATAAAGTACTCTGAACACTGGTGGATATATGCTGGGTTGTAGGGTATGTGTATTTTCAACTTTATTAAAATCAGTTTTCTTCAAAATGTGCTCATTACCTACCATGGTTTATAAAATTTCCTTGCTTGGATTCAAGCTTTGTTTTTACATGAGAAAGAGCAAATTAGAAAGGAAAAATAATAGAGAACATTACCCTTAGGAGGATACACTCAATTTCTTAAAAGTCTGGCCTAAATTATACATAGGTATCACATGTATACACATGTCAATAAATGAGTTTCTTACTGTGTGTCAGTCAGAAAGCTCAGAAGTGTCTTCCAGTTCAAGAATTCTTTCTTTGACTAGGTCTAATTTACCACTAAGCCTGTGTACTGATTTTAAAAATCCAATTATATATTTATTTTCTCAAAGCTCTATTTAGTTTTTTCAGACCTCTTTTGTCATTTTTATATTCTCTTGCTATTCACTCACATTTTTTAATTTTTCATTTCTTTAAAACAAAGTTACTTTACATTCTCTGATAACTATATTTGAGACCGCTCCATGTCTAATTCTATTATCTAGTCATGATGCTTTGTTTACTTCTCTGTTTTATAATTTTTACCCTGAGTTAAAATTTCTTGCAATTATATTTTTCGAACTCTTTAAGGCCTGGGTTGAAGAAAGATTCTCCTAGAAGAAATCTGCGCTTGTTTCTGACTTGAGCTACTATGCAAAACCGACTTTACAACTATATATTGTCTTTTCTGAACCACACAGGTAGGTCTAAATTAGGACTGCAAACCGCTATGAATGTTAGTTATTGGTTACCAAATATTAGATAGGCAGTTTTCCTTAGAGTTTCTGGGGATTGGGAGGAGATCAGGGAAAAAGTTAGTTCTACTTCAATGCAACACTCTGGAAGTAGCCTTCAGGGGATCCCAGACTGATGTGGAGACATCTATTAAACTTTTTTTTCCCCTAACACAGGCTCTGGACCTTGGAGAGAGCAACAAGAGACCAAGTAAATCAAAGCTGGTATTTGCTGGATTCAACAAGTGTTCTCATATTGGCTGTCTCACTCACTTCACTGAGTTCTCACTTTCATTTTCTGCCTATGTTTCCCTCTCATCATTTTTAAAGGCACATCTATATAACTTATGTAGCGTTTTTATTTCAGTTTGTGGTAGAAGAGTAGTTTAATGTATCCAGTCTCACACACTACCAGAAATGAAAGGTCCCATTAACCTTTTAAGAGGCCATTACTTCCTGCTCTCTTCATATGAGCTATGTTGGGATAAGTTTCCTCATTCCTGTACTTATGTAACTGCTATTATTTTCAGTCTAAATGTAGAAATTCATATTCTGACCCATTAAATTTAGGATTTTTATGGTTCAGCCATTGTTTGAAGCCATTAAAATCATTCTGAATTCTCAGTCTGTCATTTTTACATTTAACCTATATCTTCAAACTTTTTCATTCACAAACTTGATTAATGTGTCTTCTATGTTTTTATTCCAAGTTGAAAAATATGTGTAACATGAGATCCCTCATATATAATTATAAAATGTAATTTCTGAAAAAAAATACATGAGGAAAGTAGCACCCAGTATGTTCAATTTCACGCAATAAAAGATATTTGCTTGGGAATGTGCTTTTATAGAATCAAGGTTTTATTACCTTTACCTAAGTGTCATTTAAGGATGATTATGGATAATTTTTAGTATAGACCCTTGAAATGGGGCTTGCTATGCCTCCCTCACATACCACAAATTCAATTTGATACAGATGTTAAGAGTAAGTTAAAGTTAACAAAAAGGATGGTTTGGAAAACGATGATATAGAAATAATCAATCATGGCTTAAATGCTGCTGACAAGTAAAACCATGACAGCAACAGCAAAGATCCTTCAGGGAGGGCTGAAAGAGTCACAATGAGGTGAAGACTGGTTTAGCCTTTGCTTCAGTGATTAGTTTTACGAGAAGCAACAAGGTCATTCAGCATACCTGGTTCATTCCACCTCTGTGAGAAAGGGACCAGCACTAAAAAGCATATTAACATTATATAAGGTAACCACATAACTTACCATCCTGGACAAAAGGTCCCTTTTTACGCCAGAACAACAGGACTGACCTAAGAAACTGGCACTTGTGTCACCCTAGCAATATAATGCTTTCTTCTTTTAACAAAGCCCCAGTATAATAAAATAACTGCCCCAGTATCTCTTTAAACTGCTCATAAAAAGTACACATCCACTGCCAATTTTCTACTGGGCAAAATCTAAATTTATGGGATAATATGCTAATAATGTCCTTCAATGCCTCCCTCCCAAATGTTATGTTTAATATATTGTTTGCTAAAACAGTTTGATATCCTTAATTCTTAAAATGAAAGTTTAAAGGAATTTAAGTTATCTAAAAAATTCACTGAACTGGAGTATCTTGTTCCATGAATTTTTTAAAAATTAGCTTAAACTACTGGGTATTTACCCCAAAGATATGGATGTAGTTAAAAGAAGGGCCATATGTACCCCAATGTTCATTGCAGCAATGGCCATATTCGCCAAACTGTGGAAAGAGTCAAGGTGCCCTTCAACAGATGAATGGATAAAGAAGATATGGTACATATATATAATGGAATGCTATGCCTCCATCAGAAAGGATGAATATCCAATTTTTATAGCAATATGGACCGGACTGGAAGAGATTATGCTGAGTGAAATAAGCCAAGTAGAGAAAACCAAGTATCACATGGTTTCACTTACTTGTGGTGCATAAGGAGTAATATAGAGGACAGTAGAAGGAAAGGAAATGGGAAGTAGGCTAAATCGGGGAGGGAAACGAAACATAAGAGACTTTGGACTCAGAAACAAACTGAGGGTCTTGGAGGGGAGGGGACGGGGAGATGGGAGAGCCTGGTGGTGGGTACTGAGGGCACTTATTGCATGGAGCACTGGGTGTGGGGCATAAACAATGAATCCTGGAACACTGAAAAAATAAAAGAAAATAATTTTAAAAATTTAAAAAATTAGCTTAAATTTAAATTCCTGAAATGAGACTATCTCGACAATCTGACATCTATATGCCCTATGATGAAAAAATTAAAATTAGAGCATTTCTAACTACTGCCCTTGCCTTGGCGAGGCCTGCTCAGGTAACCAAGAAATTCTTTCTCACAGGCCTTAGAATTTAGTACTACCCCTACCCTATTCTCACCAGCTAACAAGAAGACATGAACAATTTAAAGCACAAATCTATCTTCCACTATGTGTTCTCTTGGGCCAACATGGTAACATGGTGTTTCGATGTTTTGAACAGGCTGGAAATCACCCCCAAATATCCAGATATACAGCTTCTCTGAACAAACCTGAAGAGAAGATATAAGATATGCCAAACCCTGGGCCACCCACATTTCCTAAGGACAGTAATCAGGTTGAGCTGAGTGGGGATCACCCCCTTTAGCTAAGGCAGGCACAGGCGCGCGCGCACACACACACACACACACACACACACACACTCTCTCTCTCTCTCTCTCTCTCTCTCTCTCTAACTTGCCACAGTTTTAACCACTAATCCTTTCTACCAAGCCTACCTCACTTCTTAATGCCATCTCTCTGACTGCTGTAATGAGTTTGCAAACCCTCCCATAAAGCATTTGAGGGAAGAGTTACCCCATGTACACAGAAGGCTAACATATTCAAGACAGCCTCAGGGGTTATAGAACAAGAATCTGCAATACCCCACCAGGTCAGTCTGCTAACTGACTCATCTGTCTGATCTCACATTCTTTTTTCGCTCACTTCCACGCCCTTCCTCATCTCTGCCGTTTTTCCTTCCCCTGGCCTCATTCTTCTCAGACGAGGTCTTCCCACTGGATGCTCAGTTAAATTTCTGTAGTTTAAAAAAAATCTCTGCAAACGTATTTTCTCATTTGTACAATGAGCAAACTTGCCTTGCAGAGCTGTAAGATTACACAAAAATGTGGGTAAAGGACCGAGCACAGCCCTCTACCTATAATATTCACTCAGTTCATGATTCTTACTATTATTCTGGGCAACAAATCCCAAAACAAAAAGAGTAATGAGCCAATGCAATAAAACAACTTTAATGGGATGTGAATTTTAAAAAAGTCAAAATTTGCTTGCTTTTTAAAAATGGTAACAAAACTACACATAAATAAATAATAAACTCAGTTTAACATCATGTAGGTAATTAAACTTCAGTTTAAGAGGCATCTTCTCAGGGCACCTGGGTGGCTCAGCCGTTTAAGCATCTGCCTTTGGCTCAGGTGAGGGTCCTGGGGTCCTAGGATTGAGCCCCGTATCAGGATCCCTGCTCGGCAGGAAGCCTGCTTCTTCCTCTTTCACTCTCCCTACTTGTGTTCCCTCTCTAGCTATGTTTCTCTCTGTCAAATCAATAAATAAAATCTTAAAAAAAACAGAGTCACCCTCTCCAAGAGACCTTTTCTGATTCCTTCCATTCCTTCTCCCAACAATTAAAACTGACCACAGTCTTCGTGTGTCCTGACTCTACCTGCTACACAATTCTACCACAGAAATGAAAACACTGCATGTGTTGTTGATCCACCTTCCCTACTACTCTTGTAAAACTTCCTCAAGGGTAGGAACTGTCTCTGTGTCCCCATCACCCAACACAGTATAAAAAACACAAATGCACCCAAAGTCTCCTCTATGGCAAAGCTTCAGCACCAGATGGTATTTATTTAAAATAAATAGTGGTGGGGCCACCCTAGGGTTAGAATCCTAGCTCTGGCCTACTCTTCCTACCCATGTAAGTTTGGATAAATCATTCTGTGTCTCAGTTTTTGCACAGGTAAAATGTGGGATAAAAAAGTACAGAGTCTATGAGGTTGTTGTGAGATTTATATGAGTTAATACAAGGAAAGTGCTTAGCACCTGGCACTACAAGCATTCAGATATTCTACAAAAAATTACTATGATTATTTAAAAGTCAGCCTACATTTCCTCACATTCTTTAACTCATCGCTTACTTCACTTTTCTCAAGATCACCCATGACCTCCTGCCTTATTGCCAAAAGTCAAGTCCTTATCCTACTTGACTTCCCTCTTTAGCTTCAATACTGCTAGCTATCTCTGCTTTTGAGACTTTTCCCTTTTGCTTTCAGGGAGGGCAATGTTCTCACTTTTTCTCTCTGGCTTCTCTTCCTGCCTAGGCCAGCTGTTGTAGCCTCTCACTATTTGACTCTTACTCTACACTCTTACTCTTCTAAGACAAGCTTGTCTATTAATTGGTCTTCAACAACCAACTACCAGAAAGCACAGTGTAAAATTCAAAATGATTTTATCTTTGGAGGATAGTTATAAACCATAGATAGGCTAAATTTAAGTTAAAATTAGAAAAAAAAATGTATGCCATTTCCTCACATTTATTCCATAGATAATATATTCTAACATATCCAAAAAACTATCTATATTAAGTTTAACTACCAAACTGCATCTACCACACAGTTGAGTGTGTAGATATTTGCATAGCATTCATTAGGCTATACCTTATTTATGTATGTATGGGTGGGTGTCAAAACCTTACCCTTATCTCAGTAACGGAAATCTTTAAATTTTTAGCCCTCATTTCTTCTCAGAAAACTATACCGGAGTGACACCTGGGTGACTCAGTCCATTGAGCGTCTGACTCTTGGTCTCAACAGAGGTCATGATCTCAGGGTTGTGAGGCAGAGACCTGCCTGGGGCTCTGCACTCAGTGCAGTCAGCTTGAGATTCTCTTCCTCTTCCTCTGTCCTTGCCTTTGCTACCATGTTCTCTCTCTCTCTCTCGCTAAAATAAATAAACAGATCTCAACAAACAAAACTACACCTGAGAGTCACTGTATCTTTGGGCTACATAGAGTTGACAACACACAGTCACTAATCAGAGAAATTGCACACATGCCCTATTCATGCTGCATTAATAGGGGGAAAAAATCACAACTTACTTTCCACATTTTGTTAAGACTTCTATAATCAAATTAATAACGCCTGCTAACAGGCACACTTCTTTATTTTATTAAACAGAATACACATATAATAGTGTAACCTGCCTAGATATCTCAAGAGCCTAGATGTGTTTCAATATCTGCAATTTACTTTTTGAGCCATTTCAGCATAAAGCCTGTGATCTGTGACACGGTTCAGGTTACTAATAACTTTGATAGTAGTAGGAATGCACTGTCCACGGTGGATCTGGTAGGCTCCAATGAGGAAGTTCATGCTTCAGGGTGGTGACAAGAGACAAATGCTTTGGGGACACTGCTCATTACCTACTTACTGGATATATTTTCTTTGGTGTAATCAGCAGCCTGTTAATTATAATTAGCCTGATGAATGTTAGAGATAGAACCATGTTGGTTAAACTAAAGGATTCAAGAATGTGTGACTTGTTACAATGTTTTAGAGATACTTCCACCCTTAAGTAAATAAACTATAAGAATCTGTTGAAGCCTGGAACCCCGCATGACAAGTAAAAGACCAAGAATCTCTCCTCTGCCATGCTTTAAGTAAATGTTCCTTGAAAACTGTTATCAGAACACACCTAAAAACACAAAGATCAGAGCCTTCATCAAGCTTACAAACAGGCTGTTTCAACAATTCAATGCTACTTGCCAATGAATGTTCATTTAAACATTATCTGTATGTGCAGTTTAATCAAAATGTGCTTTCATTACAACCTCGTAGTGGGGCCAGGTAATCCTCACCTGCTTCAAGCTTCTTTGGTAGATATCACTATCAATCTAATCCCCAAATATAAAACCTAGAAGGTTGGGCAGGACCAAACTGACTGTGGAAGAATGATGTAAATATTTGTTACATTAGACAATGTAATCTAGACTTCACTTTGAAAGGACAATGTGAGTGATGCTTAGCGTACCATTCTGTCAGGTTTGCCGCAACAGTCCCGTGATTTAAGAGAGGCAAAAATGCTCTTAAAAGTATAAGGCACCATAATCATGTGCAACATTATAACTACCTTTTTGACTATACTTTGAACTTAAAGATGATGGACTTGTTGTCCTGCCTCTTTCCTGAATGTTAGTTTTATCTATGTGCCTGTGTTTTAAGGCCCTCATTCCACTGCTCCAGAACTCTCCCTACCAAATACATGTACACACATAGGTTTTTGTCTGAAGTCTAAAAAATTTGGACTGGAAATAAGACAAGCAATATTTATTATTTATTAACAATATCATTATTAATATAATCATATAGATAGCATATAAAATATAGCATTAAATAAAAAATAATGAAGATATAAGTGAGGGAACATAGAGGTTTTGTGACTGCCACTGTACCTTCTTTTATTAGACAGGTGAGGTTGGCCAGTCTGACTTCCAGATACGTAAGGGTATTATATTTAGGCCAGTGCTAGTCATTTAGGAGCTTAAAAATAACTTGATTTGACCTTAGAATTGAACAAAGTGTTCCAGATCAGCTCTATCAGAAGCTCAGAAGCCTCTGCATACAAAACTAGAATCTATTGTATGGTTTTGTTTTGTTTTGTTTTGTTTTTTTAACAGAATGTTAAGAGTTCCATCTTCATTTCTGAGATAGGTCTGAAACTTACTGTCATTTCTATAATGGCATCAAATTACATTCACTAAGCGCTGATAAGCAAATCCCTACTTTTGTCTGTGTTCTGTGCCTTTGTTGTCAGATTTGGGAAAAACCTCCACCTCCCTCAGAAGACCAAAGGCTTAGGCTGAGGAGTTTAAGCCTGATCCTACTGACAACAGGGAGCCTAGGAGGAGTGTTTCAAGACTTAGTCCCACACCCTACTATGAACTATATGACCTTTCGTTGCTATTCTTCTGAATATGGTATAACCTTCCAGTGTCAACACCACCGCGTTTCTGTCATAATTCAATAGGTTTAGTATTTGATATCAGTGGTCCTTAACCATAAAAATTAGTATCTTTGCCAATACTATAGCTGCCTTACAACCTAGATAGCCTCAATTATGACTTTTAAAAGGCCAACTCTGTTGCTCTTGGCAAAATCAAAGAGAATTGTAAAGCAAGATCCCCAGTTTTTTGTTTTGTTTTACAAATATTTTAAGTTGTACACTTAACTTCGTAAGTCATATTGCTTAAAAATGATGCACAAAATTAGTACACACTTAACTGTTATCTTGCTGAATATCTGAAAAATGGAAAACAATTTTTCTGCTAAGTATATGAAATTTAGAATAAAAACTCCAATGATTTAGGTAGATTACTTCCAGAAAAATAAAAATGATTAGTTGAATGAGAGGCACCTGGCTGGCTCAGGTCATGATCTCATGGGTCCTGGAATGGAGCCCAGCCAGTTGATGGGTTGCTGGGCTCCCTGCTCAGCAAGGTGTCTGCTTTTCCCTCTCCCTCTCCTTCCCACCCCCAACTCCATTCAGGCTGTCTGTCGTATATGCATTCTCTCTCTCTCTCTCTCCCTCTCAAATAAATATATAAAATCTTTTAAAAAAATGATTTGTTGAATGAAAGAGGCCTACTAAGAAGTTAGGCTGTTCCTTTAATAGAGAAAAAGTAGAGAAGATGATTATAGGCAAACTCCCATATAAGCCAGTTTCTCTTTGTGTAAGGATTACAGATATACCCATAATCTCAGCCATTTCAAAATACCCCACCCAACAAGGATGAATCTATGCAAACACCTCACAGATACCATAATAACAATATGGCTGGCATACATTCACTGGTAGTTAGAATCACTAAAGTGGAAGGCTATGGCATAATGACTTCATGGAAGGAATCCTGGGCCAAACAGGGTCATAAAGTCACTGCTTCTAATTTCACCTTGAACTCTCACCACTGAATCAGCTTGGGCTACTCATTTAGGCTGTCTGAGCTGATTTCTCTAGTTAGAAGCTGTCTAATCGGATTATTTCCAAAAACAAGAATCAAATTATATAATGGACACAAAAATAGTTGAAAAACGGAATAGTGTACTGTGAAAATCTAGAGTAAGGAGAACCAACACCAAGGGATTAGGCTGCTATGAAAACATCCTAAAATTCTGGACTAAAATCACAATTTCCTTGGTAATCTATACAAAACCAGAAGAGTCCCTGTCACCTGGTATCAGGGCTAGGTGCATTACTTTAGGCTTATTCTGAACATAGCAAATGGGAAAGAACAGTGGCAGCCTGAGTTGGAGAGGAAAACCAGTAGAAGACTTGTTCTTGAAGTCACTGCTTGTCTTGTTATTGCCTTGGAATGAAGTTCTGAAGTTCAAATTCCTTAGTGCAGCAAATAAGACCCCAACACCTAGCCCCAGCCAATTCAGCTGCATTTCTCTCTACTCCCAGCAGTATACTCCAGATTCGGTGACTCTAGACACTGTGTTACCTCCCAACCATTGTCCTCCAGCTGCGGTGGCCTCTTTCCAATTCCCCAATCACCTTGCCCCACCTTTACACCACTCCCCACCAGTCATATTTCTTTTGGTCTTTCAGTCGTTGATCAGAGCACACAGTCTTCTAAATAGAGTTCTCTGCTCCCCATAGTTCTTAAGTAACAAGTCCATCTTCTTTCCTTTTGCTATCATCATCTTTATTTCCGTAATAGGGCCTTTGAAAGTCCAAATTTTGCTTTGCTAACTGGACTGTAAGCTTCTTGAAAGACAGGGGCCATTTCTAATCCTCAAAATATCATCTACAAGTTTAATTCCTTCTACAAAACATGTGTTTCATAAATGTGAAGTGAATATAAACAAGATGATCTGAATACACTGTATTAGAAGACATTGAGCAGTACTCTAAGTCCCATTTAATTCTAAAGCAATCTCAAAATTTCCTCCTAGTGTAAAATCTAAATAAATAGAAATCTTAATTCAGGACAAATATAAAAACTGTGTTTCTCATAACCAGTCACACTACCAACAGAAACCTAAACAAACTTTAGGACAATGTGATATCCTACTCCAAACCCTGGGGTAGGGTGGGGCGTGGTGGTGGTGGCAATTTCCTAATGGCTCCTGCCATTCCCCTACTCCATTGTCCCCATCTAACTTTAGAGATATCAAAACTATTTATAGTTCTTCAAGGGACCATGTTCTCCCTTATGTATTGTTCCCAGGGGGTGTCTATCATTTTGCCTGTATGGAGTAGCTTCCCAGAAAATGCCTTTCATCCTCAAGTCTTAGTTCAAGAGTGAATTTTCCTCTTAAACCTTCCCTGATTTCTTCAGGCAGACTTAGGAACATCTTTCCAGAAACACTTCAATCCCACCCCAAGAATCGACATCTCCATCTTATCCATGATTACATTCCAAAAATGATCTCTTTAAATACTTGGCCCAATACAAACTATCTGCAAGATAAGGCTGGTTCTCTTTGTTTTTGCAAATCCAGCCTGTAGGCAACTCAACAGATACCGCATGCAGGGATCAATGATGAGTAAAGGCACCGCCCAATATACCAACATCATTTATCTGCAAAGAGCTAACTTCCCAGCATCGGGTTCAGAACCTAGTCCTCAAACTCAGAGTACATTCCCAGAAGTTATCACTGCACCTAAGTATTACTCTCACAGAAATAATGCCATCCATGAATACAATTCCAGGCTAACACATCAAGCCCAATTCTAGTTGAAGCATCTAAAATGGTTAAAACTGCTAGCAATTTTATGAGCCTCAGAGCTAGAAAATATAGTATTAGTAGACGTTCCCTGATTTGTAGAGCTTTATAGGCTAGACTAAAATCTTAATATCCCTTTTAGTGTAAATACCCGTGGAAAAAGATACTCCAAGTTTCAAATCACTGTGGATTTTTAGAACACATTTCAAATCAGAGGCTTCCTTAAAAGAGTGTTCTCTTGGGGGAGCCTGGTTGGGTCAGTTGTTGGGCATTTGTCTTCGGCTCAGTTCATGATCCTGGAGTCTTAAGACTGAGCTCCACGTTGGGCTCCCTGCTGGGCAGGAGGCCTGCTTCTCCCTCTCTCACTCCCCCTGCCTGTGTTCCCTCTCTGGCTGTTTCTCTCTGTCAAATAAATAAATCTTTAAAAAACAAAACAAAAACAAAACAAAACAAAAAACAGTGTTCTCTTTGTAGATTAGACATGGCATATCTCACCTGTCGGTGGGCTTCTTCCTCCTTCCTTTTCCTTTCTGTTTTTACCTCCTCCATCCTCTGGTTGTATAATCAGGAAAAATCACCTTAATAGCAGCCCAAATAAAACAGAATCTTCTGGAGTAAAAACTCACACACTATATTCACATATATGCTCCAACCTAAGCTGGGCCCTCAATACTGCTGCGCTTTCCCTGCATTTCCTCCAGGCCCCCTAGTTTCCTGAGCATGGAGGGATTGCCTGCCCCAAAGCTTCTCTGCTTTGTGCAAACCACCACCTCAAAGCCATGTGGTTTCACTTACAAATAACTCCCAGCCTTCACTTCATAGAGAAAATTAATGGCAACTGGACATGAGCTCCCTTCCTGCACATCCTTCCTAACTCCCAATTTTTAAATGAAGGACCTCTAGCAGACTCACAGACTGATTATCTCAAGTTCATCCTTATGCCTAGTGTATACGAAATATATCATCATACCTAGTTGACCAATGGAAGAACAAACAGGATCAAAGATTCAAGGATATGTCCAATGACTACTAAATGACAAAACAAGAGTCTGGTTCTCTTGATGCTGAGTTCACACTACACTGCACGACTGTGTAGTGAACAGTCACAACTTATTTTCTCAATTTTCCTCTACATGTCCCATGGTCTAGCTGAACTGGGTAACTGAATCTACCTAAGCACAAATTTGACTTTGCATCTTTAAAAAAACAAATGTAGGTGCTCCTGGATGGCTCAGTTGGTTGCAAGTCTGCCTTTGGCTCAGGTCATAACCCAGGGCCCTGGGTCTGGCTTCCTGCCCAGCGGGGAGCCTGCTTTTCCCTCTCCCCCTGCTTGTGTGCGTACACTCTCTCTCACTCATAAATAAGATCTTTAAAATTAAAAAACAAATGTAATATTTTTCTTATTATAAAATACATGCTCATTATGGAAAATTAGAAAACATAAAAGAGCCAGATGAGGGAGCCTGGGTGGCTCAGTGGGTTAAAGCCTCTGCCTTCTGCTCAGGTCGTGGTCTCGGAGTCCTGGGATCGAGGTCCGCATGCGGCTCTCTGCTCTCTCCACCTGCCTCTCTGCCTACTTGTGATCTCTCTCTGAAATAAATAAATAAAATCTTAAAAAAAAAAGAGCAAGATGAAAAGTCATTCATAAAATATAATATTGAACAATCTACAGAACTATACATAATATGGGTGAATCAGACATCTCAAGTGTGAGAAATTAAGACACAAAAGAGTTGTATGATTGTTGTATGATTCCATTTATCTAAGGAACAAAAACAGTTAAAACTACGTAATGTCACTGAACATTAGGCGCACAAGGGGGCCTGTGGGAATGCTGATAACGTTCCAACTTTTAGTCTGGCACTTGTTGCATGGGTACGTTTGGTGGCAAAAATTCAGTGAAGTGTATATTTAGGCTATGTATGTGTGTATAACACACACACACAAAATACTTGAAATCAGATGCAATTTTTATATTTTATTTTATTTATTTTATCTTATTTTATCTTATCTTACCTTATCTTATTTTACAGAGAGATCACAGGCAGGCAGAGAGGCAGGTAGAGAGAGAGGAGGAAGCAGGCTCCCTGCTAAACAGAGAGCCTGACAGGGCCTTGATCCCAGGACCCTGAGATCTTGACCTGAGCCGAAGGCGGAGGCTTTAACCCGCTGAGCCACCCAGGTGCCCAGATGCAATGTTTATATTTTGGTGTGTTTTCTTGTTGGTGCTCTTCGTCCTCCTGGATGTCTTTTTTTTTTTTTAAGTTCTGTATATATGTTTAATTCTAATATTTCACCTATCAAAAAAGCATATGCATTTACCCAAATTACTATAAATTTTTCATAAATATTTTTAATGGCTACATGACAATCTATCTGGAGCCATCAGTTACTTAACCAGTACCTTGCAATCAACTATTTAAGATGCTTCCAATCATTATTATAAAATTGCCTTAGCGGGGTGCCTGGGTGGTTCCATCAGTTAAGCGTCCAACTATTGGATTTCGGCTCGGATCATGATCTCGGGATCATGGAATCAAGCCTTGTGTAGGGCTCTGCATTCAGCGTGGAATCTGCTTGGGATTCTCTCTCTCTCGCTCGCTCGCTCTGCCACTCCCTACTCACATAATTTCTCCCTCAAAATAAATAAATAAAATCTTTTAAAAAATTGCTTTAGTGATTACCTTTTTTTTTTTTTAAAGATTTTATTTATTTGACAGAGAGAAACACAGCAGGGGGAGTGAGAGAGGGAGAAGCAGGCTTCCCGCCGAGCAGGGAGCCCGATGTGGGGCTCGATCCCAGGTCTCCGGGACCATGACCTGAGCCGAAGGCAGTCGCTTAACCAACTGAGCCACCCAGGCACCCCATACCATTACCTTTTAAGTCATTTAGCTACTTTCTCCTCATACTCTGTTTAAGATATTTATAATATTAGATATTATAAATGCCATATGTAATTATGTACATATGGCCTATAATACACTGCCATATGTAATTATGTACTTACTGCAACCTCAGTTCTCAATAAGCTTCGAGAGACTGTATCAACCATCCACATATCTTCTACAAAACCTTACTCCTGAACATGCTAAGTACTCACTATTTGTTGACGTGTTTTCAAATTCTACCAACCCACTGCATTTTAAACTTTTTGTTTAGTCACACAACTAAATGCTTACAAGCAGTTTAGCATGGTTCCCCTTGAGGGTAAATGATAGCTAGCACAGTGAATTCATTCAACAACTAACAGTGCCATGAGCCAAGAATCCAGGGAAAATCAGACAAGTTCATGCCATCCAAGAGCTTACAGTTGGTGGATAATTAAATATGGATCCCACTTTGAAGGAGACCCACAATCTAGCAGGAAACATGGCATGAAACACACCCAGACTTCCCTCTACTCCTGAGCTTTCAAATCACAACTGCCAAAATGCTGGCCCCAGAGCCAAACTCTGAAAACTCTGCCTTGGGTGGGTGTCTTCATGTTCGTAAGTCTCTAGATGAATGTGTTTGCTATATTTAAAATATGCTTTGAAAGAACCATATCATTGTCTGATAATGGAAAAGTACAAAATTATGTGCTAATAAAAAAGATACAAAATTATGATAGAAACAAAAGAAGTGCTAATAAAAACAGTTGAGAGTGGTGAAAAATATTTTTCCTTTTACATATGGAATGAAGACTGGGAAGAACCTTAAAGGGCAAAGGACGAATGGGGCAGAGGGTGAAAAAGGTTAACCTAAGTCTATTATAACCCAGTAGCAATAATCAGCCAGAAGAGCGAAGACAGGATTTAGAAGTTTTTCCATTTTTCCTTTAAATGTACAAAAGGATGAGCAGTGCTAAAGGTGGGAACTTGGCCCAATGTTAGCTCAGGAGGCCAGGAAATTGTTCTAGGACAGAAAGGGTGAACACAGCCAAGACTGAGTCCACTGAGGATCCTGTAATTCCAGAGGTAAGGAGGGAAGTTGGATTCCAAGGATAACTAAGGGGCTCCCCATGGCTCCAAAAAGACCATGAAGGATCCATTTGCCTCCAGAGATTTTTAATGTAGACAAAGCTGCTCCACTTTAGAAAAAGATGCCCCACTGAACATCCAGCAGCAAGGGCATAACTGGTTATAAAGCTTCAAAGAACCAACTTACACTCCTTGACCTGCACTGGAAGACTGCAAGCTTAAAGTCTTCTTAGTCACTTTGAACCTATGAACAAATGAGTTTAAAAGCCTCTCAGAAGCTCATCTGTTTGAAATAGCTTCTGAACTTACAATGCAAAGAAAGAAGAGAAACAGGGATGCATAGGGTATATAAAGAAAGTAAGACGGCCTTCTAAGGGAGTGAGCACCTCCTTCAGGAAGAGAGGATAGCCAAGCTGGGTTTTAAAATTATGGAGTAAGGGTAAGGGAGAGGTCGAATCATTTTTTCATGTGATCAAACAGCATATTTGGATGTTTCAGCATCAATGCATAAAACAGCTTACTAATTTAATCCTGCTACAGGCTAGCATAGAACACGTGAGGGAGGAAAGCTGGAGGGCAGCCAAGCAAGGAGGCAGGACAGCTACCTGGCCAGCCCAGGACTGGCATCAGATTTCACAGGTCTTATGTACTATAACAATAATCTGAATTCAACCCTGCAGGCATTGACAGAGCTGAGTTTTTTAGCAAGTTGGTGACACAGTGAGATTTTTGTATCCAAGCACTCATGTGCTGACATGTGGTAGCCGGATCTCTGGTGGAAAGACCAGGGAAGTGGCCAACAGTCTAAATGAGGGATGCTCAATAAGAGTAATGAATCAAGGGCAAATGGGAAAAACGTTCTCAGCTGTCCAGGAGGTAAAATCAGAAGAACTAGATGAATTAGTCAAGGTGTGGTGGCAGAAGAAAGGCAAGATTAAGAAAAAGGTAGACGATGGTGCCACAAACCCAGGTGGGAAATATAAAAAGAAGTTAGGAGACAAGTTGATCCTGAGGGACTGCTGCATGGTTCAGCAGAACAGGGTCTAGAAGTCAGAGCATAGAACACTACAGGAACAGATCTGAAAGTCCATCACTACACAGGCCAGAATAAAAACAATGAAAGTGGGTGAGACCACTCAGAATAAGAATTCTTACATTCTTAGGATATGGACCCTTTTGAGAACCTGATGGAAATTCTCACCACGCCCACCCCACCCCCAAACATACAAAAACATTTTGGAAAAAACACAAGGCAGCTTACAGGTGCTACCCACAGAGGACCACCGGTTACAAAATCCTAGGCCTGGGGACTAGGGGAGGGAGGTGGGAAGAAGGTCTAAAGCAGCATTCCTCAACGAGGATGCTTACTGGCAAATAGCACAGGACATGTCTTCACCATGAAGAATGCTGAGCACCCAGGCCTAGCTCCTGCCCACTGAACACAAGAAATACCCAGGGCCTAGGCTCTGTGACAGCCAAAAAAAGCCTCCACATATTTCTAAATACTACTGCTCTGTTTGAGAATCTGTGGTCAAAAGGGAGAGAAGGAAACAGCAAAGAAGACTGAGCAAGAAAGATCAGCGATGGGAGGAAAAGCAGATCTATTCCTCAGCCAATAAGTCATTCTCATTTCCAAAATATACCCATGACGTGACCCTTTTCCCTACCTCTACCACAGCATCTCAACTAAGCCACCCCTTGAGTGAATTATTGCAATCATCTCCTAATTGGTCTTCCTACTTCTTTTCTTCTTTTTTCCTCACTTTTTATTAAGTCACCATGCTGTATATTACATTTCCTGGACGTATGTACTTTATAAGTACAAGTTTGTACCTTTTGATCCCCTTCACCCATTTCAACACCCCTACTCCCCACTTCTGGCAGCCACCAGTCTATTCTCTGTACGTATGAGCTGGGTGTTTTGTTTTGTTTTTAGATTGCACATGTATATGGGATCATATAGTATATGTCTTTCTCTGTTTATTTCACTTAGAGTAATATTCTCAAGATCTGTCCATGCCATCACAAATGGAACGTTTCCTCTCTTCCGGCTGAATCATATCCCACTGCATGTATATGCTACATTTCCTTTATTCATTCATCAACTGATGGGCACTCAGTTTATTTCCATGTCTTGGCTCTCTGCTTCTATTCTTAATACCTCTTGACAAGCCCCTTTCATCACATGGCAGCAAAGTGAGCCTTCTAAATTTGACTAATGTATTTTTATAATACTATCTGCCATGCTTTTTTTTTTTTTTTTACAAATATTAATTCATTTCATCCTCATAGGAATGATGGCTATCATTCCTATTCCCATTTTACCAATGAGGCACAGAGACCTGTACTACTACAAGGTCGCAGAGTCAGTAAGTGTAGGGTTGGGATTTTAATTTAGGCAGCTGGCTCCATAGTTCACACTCTTGCCGACTACTCCACGCTTCCCTCCAACTCATTCATTCTTCTGTTCAAGATCCTCAGCTGTCTTCTCACTCAAGAGTAAAAACCAAGATCCTTATCATAGCCAGTAAGTGCCTGGTATACGGGCCCCACTACCTCCTCTACCTTGTCTCCTGCTTCTATCCCCTGCCTTCCCCCCACTCCCAGCCTCACTGATCTGGCAGCTATGATGTGGGCACAACTGCATGTACCTGCTTCAATGCCTCTGTACTCACTCTCTCCTCTGTCTGCAGTGTTCTTCCTCCAGAAGCTGCGGAATTTACTTCCTTTGCTTCATGAAGTTCTCTGCTCCAGTGTGCTCTCATGTGTAGGGACTTCCTGCCCATCTAATATCAAATAACACCTCTACTCCCATCCCCACCATTTTCAATTTCTCCAACTTATTTTTTTTTCCTTTCATTCATTTGTCATCCTAAAAAGCTAGTGAAATTACTTATTCATTATCTAACTTCCTCCAATAGAGTATACTTTCTAGGAGGGCAGTTTTGTGTGTTTTGTTCTCTATCACAGCTCCCTGCATAGAAGGTCATACAGTTCATTTCTGAATGAATGAATGAACAACAATAAAAAGAGTGTTGATAGAGAAACCAAGAAGTCTGAAGTCAGGGAGATGGTTCAACAGTGGACATACTACAAAAAGCTTCTGTTATATTAGAGGTAACAAGTTTCCATTGATTTTGGCAGTTAAGAAACTGGTGCCTGTTAGAAGGAATGTTTCCAAGAAATGGTACCTGTCTGGGGAGTGAGTTGGTAGGTAATATAGTAGAAGTATCAAGCACAAACAACTCCTGGAAGAAGCTGGCTAAGAAAGGAGACAGCCAGGAGTAGCCATGTCAAGAGAGACCTGAGCATATTCTTTCCAGGTTCAGGGTGAGGAAAGAAGGGAAGAGGAGTCTGAAATTCAATAGAGAGAAAGGATTACTAATGGAGAATGGCCTAGCAGAGAGCCAACTCCAGACTGTGAGGAAAAGGAAGGTTATCCATGTTAACTAGGAAACACTCTTCTCCCACACTTAGATGATCTACACCAACCACATTCTCTGAGACGATCAGCCTAGACAGACCATGGAGCATCTGTCCTCTCCAAAGAGCACTGGGGCTTCTTCAGACTCCTAGTTCAGACAGAAGGAGTATGCACAGCTTATTGGAGTTGGTAAGGGAAAAAGCACTAACCCTCCACTGAGACATTTCAAATGCATTCATTTCCATATATGGACATCTGTAAACATCACTTTTATTCCAAAACAACTTTGAGTGATGAATAAGAAACCCCATTTAGAGGAAACTTGAGAAGGGGTGAGCTTTATAACTACTCCAAGGCTACCCAGGTCCATCCAGGCTTTACTGAACTTGGCACTCTTTCCAATATATACCACATATCATCACTCAACAATATAATAGGAGAAGAGACAGATCATCAAAACTAGAAAAATTAAAATGGAAGGTGTGATCTAGGTTGGGGCATTTTCTAAGAGAGAAAACGGAAATAATTTTCACTAAGAGTAAAGACAATCAAAATTTAAAGGGGTAAATTATGCATGTACCCCCACCACCAGACTTTACTATTACGATACACAGCAAATTACAAAAAGAGAAAGGGAGAAGACATGCTTGAGTAGAAAAGGTCTACATAAAGGCTACAGTAAGGAAACTAGAAACTATTAAACATGACAAAAACACATTCATTGTCAAGTATAGGATTTAGCGGCTTTTTCTTTTGCTGGTGGGAATGCAAAACGGTACTCTTTGGAAAAGTCCTCTGGAAGACAGTGTGGCGATGTCTTATAAAACTAAACATACTCTTACCATATTGACCCTGCAACTATGCTCCTTTGTATTTATCTGAAGGAGCTGAAAACTTATGTCTACACTGAAACCTGCACATGATGCTTACTGCAACTTTATTCATAATTGCCAAAAGTAGGAAGCAGACGTGTCCTTCAGTAGGTGACTAGATAAACAGACTGTGGTATATCCAGATAATGGAATATTATTCAGGGCTAAAATGAGCTATCAGGCTATGAAGAGACATGGAGGAAACATAAATGTATATTAGTAAGTAAAAGAGACAATCTGAAAAGGCTACATACCATATGATTCAACTCTATGGCATTCAGAAAAGGCAAAACTACAGATATAGTAAAAACATCAGTGGTTGCCTGGCTTAGCTGAGAGGGAGGGATGAACAGGCAGAGTACAGAGGATTTTTCAGGGCAGTGCAACTACTCTATGATGCCATAATGATGGATTTGTATCATTATACATGTGCCCAAACATACAGTACTTAGAACACCAAGTTTACACTAATGTAAACCATGGACTTTGGGTGATAATGATGTGTCAATGTAAGTTCAACTGCAACAAATGTACCATTCTGGTGGGGAGTGTTAATAATGGAGGAGGGGATACAGGTGCAGGGACAGGGAGGATATGGGAAATCTCTATACCTTCCTCTCAGTTTTGCTGCGAACCTAAAACTGCTCTAAAAAATAAAATCTATTTTAAAAAGATAACTTAAAATAGATCATAGACTTCAATGTAAAACCTGACACTAAAATTTCTAGAAGAAAACCAGAGAATTTCTAGAAGAAAAATCTCTGTGACCTTAGCTTAGGGAAAGGTTTTCTTAAAAAGGATACCAAAAGCACCATGTATAAGAGAAGAAAATGATAAGCTGAACTTCATCAAAATTATAAACCTTCTACTTCAAAGTGACTGTGAAAATGAAAGGACAAGTCACAGACTGGAAGAAAATCTTTACAGAGCATATATCTAGTGAAGGACTTGTCCAAAACATATAAAGATCTCTCAAAATTCAATAGTAAGAAAACAATGAACCTAATAAAAATGTGAGCAAAAGACTTGAACAGATCACCAAAGAAGATACGAAGATAGCAAAAAATACATCAAAAGATGCTCAACACCACTGGTCATTAGGGAAATGCAAATTAAAATAAAAATGAAATACCATTAATGACTAAAATTAAAAAGTCTAATAAAAAATGAAAAAAAGACTAATCATACTAAGTGTTGGTAAGAATGTGAAGAAATTAGCATGCATATAAACTGCTGGTAGAAGAGTAAAATGATATAATCACTTCGGAAACAGTTTGGCAGTTTCTGAAAAAGCTACACAAATGTCTACCATGATCCTGACATTCTCCTAGGGTCTCACCCAAGACTAATGAAGGCACATGTCCATACAAGGACAATATTTTCACAGTAGATTTTAATAGACAAAAATCAGAAACAACACAAATGTCCATCAACAGGTACATACATACAGTTATACATCCATACAATGGAACACTCGTCAGCAATGAGAAGAAATGAACTATTGCTGCATATATCAACATGAATACATCTCCAAATAATTATCCTGAGTGAAAGAAGCCAGACCCCAAAAGATTATACACTACACGATTCCATTCATTTAAATTTTGGATAATGCAAACTACCCTGCAAAGACAGAAGCAAAGCTTCTGAGGGGAGGGGAAGATGGATAGGCAAGGGATTGCAAATGGGAATGGAGAAACTTGGGGAGAGTGATTTATACATTCACTATCTTGGTTGTGGTGATGATTTCATATTTATACATATAGGTTGGAAGCTTATCCAACTGTACACTTAAATGTGTGCAGTTCATTGTATGTCAGTAGCTGTTTACCTCAGTTCTCTTCAGTAAAGATATTTTTTTAAAAAAGAAATAGAAAAGAAGGAAATCATTATATACAAAAAGAAAGAAAATATAGCACAAGTAAGCTATTTTAGGTTTCCTGAGATCTAATGGCATCAAGTATTAGAACTTATTTCAGAAATAACCAAATTTTACATTAAACACTACAAATTATTCTCAACCTATCTTTCAATAGTATTTTTATGTAGGGTTTCAGAGATTACAAATCTATTCAAATATTTTAAGCAAAAATTAGAGTGATATTTTGCTTTTCTGCCCAATACCTAGCCAGTAAAAGAACTCTTAATTTTTTAAATACATGTGCTTCTTTCTGAAGAATAATTTAAGTGATTTTTCCAATAATAAAATTACTATAATTAAAGACAAACATGATTTAGCCAAGGGCCCAGGGCAGTTAACAAATGATAAAATATATAACCCACATGAATAAAACCTAGTAGAAAATTATTACAGGGGCGCCTGGGTGGCTCAGTTGGTTAAGCGACTGCCTTTGGCTCAGGTCATGATCCCGGAGACCCGGGATCAAGTCCACATCTGGCTCCATGCTTGGAGGGAAGCCTGCTTCTCTCTCTCTCACTCCCCCTGCTTGTGTTCCCTCTCCGGCTGTGTTTCTCTCTGTCAAATAGATAAAATCTTTAAAAAAAAAAAAAAAAAAGAAAATTATTACAGCTCTCCTCTCTTACAACCTGTACTCATATCTGATTTCTTATCAAAACAAAGAGTTAAAACATGCTACTGAGTAAGAAAATATTTTTGTTGATGCATAAAACTTGGACAGCACTGGAGTTAATTGTAATGAGCTTTGGGATATATTTGAATGTGGCAAAAAAAACACTGCCAAAAATAATACTTCTAAATCCTATAGCAAGGCTGTGAAATAAATAGGTAAAAGATATTATTGGTGCTATAAGGCCCCAGGCAATTTGTTCAAGGTCACCCAGAGTAACCAAGTAAGCACGTATATATGAGAGAAAAAATAACTGGGTTTCTTTTTTCTTTTTTTATAACTGGGGTTTTAAACAATAACTTTTTTCTCCTCCACAGTGGTAGCTACTCATGGTGCAAATGTCCTGGAGCACAGAGATCTACCTCAAAGACAAATCAAAGGACATGCCCCTTTCTGGCCCCACTTCCAATATTTTTATACAAGTAAAATCAGGTCTAAACAAATACGCTAGGTAATGGTGGGCTAGACAGGGCTTTTCTATCTTGCCATGCCCTCCCAACTAGGAAATAAAGGGTGGGTAAGGGGGGAGGGAGACAACAAGAACCATTTCCTTGAGTAAAGCAAATGCAGGAAAAGCTGAAGGTTCCTTTTTATGATTTTGAGCAGGTGAACCACTCATTCTTCTCTTGTGAAAGCACTTAGCCTAGACCTTGGCACATAATAAGGACTTAAAAATGCTTTTTTAATCTTCCCTGCTCTCCAAACCCAAGGGCATCCAGCTTTTCGTTGACAAAACTCTAGAGTCCAGACCACTTATGAAACATAACATTCAGGAGAAACCCAGAGGTTATGTGCAAACAAATAAATCATGAAAGAACTAGAATCAACTCCTAAATTCTCTGTATACTTTATGATCTACAAAATACAAAACTAGAAAGGAACTGGAATTATACTCTAAGGGTAAAAGGGAAAATTCTAAAAGGAAACTCAAATCCTAAGAAACAAGTCAAAAGAAAATGTGGTTGATTATGTAAGAATTAGAGACTACAAATAATAAGAAGAACATAAATACTTCAGGGCTATAGTGCATCAAACTAATAATTTGTAAAGAGCAACCACATGACAAAAACACTCTAACAAAGCTTTAAGCCTTCCTTGGCCTTGGAAAGTCATGAGACTTTTTTGGCTAAAAGAAGAAACTCTTTAGTGAAAGAAGGAAAAAGAATTTCCAGACCTCTAGGTGGCTCCAATTTTTAAACCACTCTGCTACCTTAACTATTCAAATGATATCCAGTTATTTATGCAAATCACATCAACAACTGGACAGTACTAAACATCCTTAGAACTATAACTCTCATTTCTCTACTGGTTTTTTTCTACGTTCCTTTGAAGTGTGGAACTGAGCGATCAACAGCTGCTGACTAATGTATTATCACATGACACGTAAAATAATATGACATAGTACGATTTTTTTCTTTCAATAATCCTGTGCTGATGAAAAAAACATAATTACTTTAATGATGTACTTAGAAAAAGGATTATCTACAAAAGAAAATCACAAGGGTAACACTAATTAAAAGGTGTCTCAATTTATTACTCTGAATTTTCCACAGAGCCCAAATGCATTAATTTTGCCTGGTTTCTGCAAAGGCAGTTTCATATTATATATAACACCAACAAGGAAGAAAAACAGGAGAGTGCCAGTCTGGCTTTTATGTTATGAAAAGCAGACTGAACAGTGATAAAGAACGCAATTAAGATACAAATATAAAACTGACGTTATTATCTTATTCATTATACTAATAATCATTTATTGAGCACCTACTAAATGCACTAGGCACTGAGTATAGACTAGCAAATAAACCAGGCATTATTTCTGCCCTGGAAGGCAAGAGAGACACATTAAGCAGATAAATAATACATAATTATAAGTTATGGCAAACATTAAAAAGCAAAGATGATTGTGCTATGAGGGAGAAAATAAAGGGATTCTAAGTTAGGTGATGATAAGGGTGATAAGACATTTATAAAGACGGTATATGAATTTGTACCCAAGGATAACAAATTACTCAGGAGATGGTCCTAAAATACAGACCAATAGCATGAGCAAGAGCCCTGAGGTGAGTTGGCTGGAGAACTGGACAATGTGGTTAGCAAAGCATGAAGACAGCGAGAGGTGGAGTGGGAGCCCCCGCAGTGGCCAAATCACGTAGAACCTTATAGGTACGTTGAAGATTTCATATTTTATCTGGAGAAATAAATGCGTTCTCCAAGAGTTTTGAAGATTTTAAAACATCAAGTGACTTTTTTTTTCTTTTTAGGCTGCTAGTGGGAAAAGGTACTGGAAGGGGTACAGTGTATGTACAGAAGACAGTGGGAAAGATAATGGTGGCTTCAAGCAGAACAGAAGCATAGTGGAGGCTAAAAATCAGACAAATTTGAAAGAGATTTTTTCATAAAAGCAGATAAGGATTTTTTGACAAACTGGCTGGGGGTGGGGGTGGAGGGGGTGAAAGAAAAGAGAGAGTGAAAAATAAACTCCAGCCTTCTGACCTGAGCCACTTATTGGATGGATGAGATGAAAAAGAGAGGAGGAACTGTTTGAAAAGTTGGATAATCAAGAGCTCAGTTCTGGAGAAGTGTGAGATAATATCATTTATTGGCTACGATGTACCAGGCACTATATTATTCAACTTGTCACAGCATCCTTTATAACAGTAGTATCCCTATTTTACACAAAGCAAACGGCAGATCACAATGTTGAAGTAGCATGTCAAACCCATTCAGTTCAAAGTGACAAAGTCACATTTGCCACCCAAGTCTAGTTGGCTGGCTGTGGGGGTAAACATTCTTTCTACTATACACAGCTCTTAGAAACTACTTCTACACTTTGCATTTTGAAATCTATTCAGTGTTGGAGCAAGCTAGCACCCAAGAAGAGTAAACAGGTGATACATTATTTTTTAAATCCAAATTCTCAGATTTATGATGCATAATGTTTTCCTATACCACTCCCAACCCCAGTCCACTTCTACCTGCCGAGTTTTGTAATGTTCTGAACACTAGCAAGGTATCTAGGACCTCGATGTTTTACAGTAAAGGAGCAAAGCCACTATGGCAGGAATGAACAATAAAGAAAAAAGCAGCAATACCCAGCAGCAAACAATATTTTTACTCTCAAGCCATATGTATATCAACTAAGATAGATCAATTGAGCAAGAAATTCTGAAAAACTATTTTTCCAAAACAGTGAAGATATTCAAGTCAAAAATTAATGCCAGCCAGTACAGAAGGCTACAGCTAAGAACTGAGATTCCCATGAAAAAATCAACACCTTGGGGCACCTGGGTGGCTCAGCTGGCTAAGCCACTGCCTTCGGCTCAGGTCATGATCCCAGAGAACCGGAATAGAGCCCCATATCAGGCTTCCTGCTCGGCGGGGAAGCCTGCTTCTCCCTCTCTCACTCCCCCTGCTTGTGTCCCCTCTCTAGCTGTTTCTCTCTGTCAAATAAATAAATAAATTTTTAAATAAAAAAATCAACACCTTAAAAGAATAGAATGTTAGGAAAAAAGAAATGATACCACAAGAGTATAGAATTTAATATCTGCAACTCCCAAATATCTCAACTGAATGCCAAATTCAATAAACATGCATGCTAAAAACAACCTAAACATTCTCTCTTCTTTTTAAAAGCTTTTCCCTGCAGCACAATGACACTTTAGCAAACTGAAATGCCTTTCCTATCTGCAGTCTCTTGATTTTCTCACTCTCTGGGCTGATGTCCCCCTCAGCTATTGAAGCCCAGAAATTAGGCTTGATTAATGAACCTAAAAGGAACGCAATGTATTACTAACAATTGTGTCTATTACTGAAAGTACCAGCTTGAGGCTCTTAAAAGGGGAGAAAATGAGGAAGGGGGAGATTTTTGAAATGTTTTATCACCTACATTACAAGTTATATTTTGGAGGGTCTGATCCTTCAACAGAATAATCAAATTACATTCAGTCTTCTTAAAGTCGGGTATGGGGAGCATTCATGGTTTGGGGAGAGTCTGCCATGGAGATAAAATTTAAAAAGTAGCATTAATATGCCTACTAAACGAAAACAATCACACACACCACCCTCCAAAATAATAGTACTACTGTGTCCTTTCTCCTGATTTTGTGTTTACCTGGCACCTCTCCCTGCAGAGGTCGAGCAGGCATTCACTACTGCCTCACCCAGGCAAAGGACCGGTTGCTGAAAATCTATTAAGAAAGCTTCCCATTTTCTATTCCTTCCTAATAGGATGGCCAACTCCTGGCAACCTAAAGATGAAAGACTTTAAAAAGGGAGGTGGGGCAGGGGGAACTACCTGAGGCCTTCTACCAGAATGAGGGGTTAATCCAATCAGCAAAAAAGCATGGACCTATACATATTTAAAGGTCCTTTCTGGTGATACAACAGATCTAATGAGGAATTGCTGAGCCACATCATACTGGAAAATCGTAAATGTTCCTCCTCGCTGTTACCAGGCTGCAAGAATTTTTAATGCAAGGCTTTGATGTACTGACACAGCTAGCCTGAGTCAGCTAGGAAACATGCCCTGCATCTATTTCCCTTCTAAATCCCTAAAGATCAGGGGCAATACTGACCCGTAATTACATTCAGCGCTTGCACTGCTCAAGATACCATCTGATGCTGAAAAAGTAGTGGCTTAGCAACACCAGGCGGCTCTACGATGCTAAAATACCAACGCAACACGCGATTACGAACCCAGGTATTCGGCTTGTAGGCTCCAGTGCCGCACAAGGACCCACATTCAGAGCTCACGTCCCTTCAGGCTGAAGCTTATTAAGCTTTCCGCGGTGTACCCTCGCAAAGTTTCTAGTCTCCAACGGAATTACTTTGAAAGTCCCCTCTTTTGGACTACCCTCCCCAGACGGGTTGGCGGCAAGGGGAAACAGGGACGGAGGATGATGGTTAAGTGTTCAAACAAAAATTTAAAATCTAAAAACGTATCGTGTTTTCAGAGGAGAAAGCAAGCGTTCACCAAACCGCCATCCGGCAAGCGAGCATCCGATTTCCATCTGGAGAGAAAAATGCCAAAGAAGCCATACATACGTTTCCCTGCCCAACAAAAGTGGCCTCTAAACTCCCCTGCCAAGGACACTGGGAGGAAGCCGAGAAGCAGGGCACAAGCCCATACTTCTCGATCAGAGGCGCGTGTGTGCGGCGGGGAGAACGCGCAAAGGCGAACACAACAGGGAAAAGGTGAACTAAAGGAACACGGAGCCCGCAGCCGGAGGGCAGAACCGGCGAAGAAACCCAAGGTGTAGACAGAAGGGCGAGGGGGCGGGGTAGGGGGAGCCCAAAGGCTCCAGGAGGAGGAGGGAGGGGTCCCAGACGCTGCCCAGAAATCGCGGCGGCCAAGTAAAGTTAATACTTACTCAGTTTCGCAACTGCGCCGCCCCCGCAGGCCGCCCGGCCGGCCGGGGCGCTGGGGACGCGGCGGCGTCCGAGGCTAGGCGGCCGCCCAGCTCCTGTCCCGGCCGCACCGCCCGGTGCGCCTCCCTCCGCCGCACTCGGCGGGCCGCACGACCCGCACTGGCGGGAGGCCCTGGCTCCCGGCGCGCCCTCTCCGCGCACCTCCCGGCCGGCGCTAGGTGAGGGTGGACGCCCCCGGTAGGGCTGCCGCGGTGTTCTAGCGCGCGGGCAGCGGCTGCGCCGCCCGCAGGAGCCGCCCCCAGCGCCGCCGCCGCTGCCGCGGGCGGTCCAGCGAGGCTCGGCGAGGAGCGGAGCAGCGAACGCTGCGCCGGACCGCAGAGTTGGCGGCTGGCTTGCTCCCGCGGTCGGTGCCTCTGGGTTGGGGGCCGGGCTGGGGGGCCGGGCCGGGCTCCGGCGGCCGGGCGGCTCCGCCCCTTCGCCGGGCCGCGGGCGGAGCGCGCGAGAGGAGCGGCGCGGGGGCGCCCCCCTCGGCCGGCCGCTCGGGTTACAGCCGCGGCTCCCCGGCTTCCCCGCCCGCGCCTCGCGGGTTCGCCGGCGCCCCGAGAGACATTGTAACGGAACTGGGACGCCAGCGCTGCATTGTGGGAGCTTTTAAAGCGGCGGGGAACGCGGCCCGGCCGCTCAGGCCCACCGGGCCAAGCTCATCCCGGCGCCCCTAGCACGGCCCCGCCGCCGCCTGTTCCAGCACACACCCCGGACCGCCGAGGCTTGTGGGCCGGAAAGCTCGAAACGGTGAGGTGACCGGTGCCTACTGACTCTCACAGGAGCCCAGTCTTCCATAGCCTGGGGTGAGACTTGTAAAACTGCCCTCTACGGTCATCCCGGAAAGTAGAAGGCTTTTTCTGCAGACTATTAAAAAAGAACAAGAAAGAAAGAGAGGGAGGGAGGGAGGAAGGAAGGAGGGAAGGAAGGAAGGAGGGAAGGAAGGAAGGAAGGAAGGAAGGAGCAAGCTCTCCCATCCCCCAAGAACTGGGTTTGAATTGCTTTTCATCTGGAGTGGCAGTGATTCAGCGACCCCCTTCCCAGCAGCAGGCAGTGACAGAGACAAGAGACGAAAAACACAGCGAATGAATCAGACGTGAGTAACTGAGTTTAGAAAGAGCTGGGCTCAGATTCAGAAAACTGCCCTGCCCCCCTCCCACCCCCCATTAAGTACAGCAGACAGTTGAGGAAGAAAACCAGTACTTTCTGTATGTTGTTCTCCCTAATCACTTTTTTTTTTTTTTTAATGGCACTCAATTACTCTAACCACTGGACAAAATTCGGTCTTTGGTCCAGGCTTGTGCTCACACATGCTCACAACTCAGCAACAGCTATTAATTTGGAGGGAGATGGAGTGAAGATAATGGATGAGATACAAGAAAACATCCCAATTATAAAATGCCCCTTTTAAGTCTCTAGACATTTTAAAAAATCAAAACTGGGGTATTAAATTTGAAGCACAACTTATTACAGCTCATCTTACTGAAGTCCTGATTTGTTTTGTTTTGAGTTTGTGTTTGTAGGCCTTTTGTTTCTTCCTCTTGTTTTTTGACCTTTAGTTATTGCACAGCTCATTAGTTCCTTACAGTTCGAGGTGAATTAAGGAGAGAGAGGAATAGTATGACTCAAATTTGGGTGATTAAGGTTTGGCGGATTTGAGGACGGGAAGAGTTCTCTATGATTCAGATGCAAAACCTGAGGGAATTTTATTTAAGGTGATTCTGTATGGATCCTCTTCTCAGAGGACTTTTCCAGCCTTAATGTTAACATTTCCTAAGCGCTCATTCTCTTAGCCTTTCACTCCGCTGAACATCAGTCACCTACCTAATTGCCAAATCTAATGGAAAAATTTAATCCCCATTTTGTCATGCCCTTGGTGGCATTTGCCAATTTTGACCTCCCCTTCCTTCTTAGAACTTTCCTCCCTTTTTTGTTGTTGCTGTTGTTGGTTGTTGATAGTCATCCCTCTTTTGTGGAGGTCTTGAAACAGGGACCTCAAACAGATCTTGAGTGATAGCTGACAGGAGTTTGGCTATTATTAAATTAGGATTCAGGATCTTATGGAAAGACATATCCTTTAACTTTCTGAGGAGCCAATGGAAGTAGAAGAACCTTCATCTAGTTTCTGTTGGTCACCAGTAGGGTCTTGACCTCAATTTTGTCATGCATCCAGAGGTGAACAGTGGACTGACTCATGACAACCAGCTTTTCTGTGACTAGCATTTAAATCAGAATGAAACTTACTATGATAGTATAACCATGACCTCTGTTTAGGATAAGCACTTACTAGGATCCAGGTAGTTGGTGAGGTATCCCCACCTCCAAACCAGAATGTGTCTTACTGATGGCTGCCAAAGTCAGTGAATTTGCCTCTGTCCAGTCCTGAATAAACCCAGAAAAATCTCTTCTCTACCTCAACCCCATGTGGTTAATGCATTCTTTCTTCAGTGTATAGTGCAATTTGTTTTAAACTTTCTTAGCTATAATCACATCTCTGTTAAGCCTTCCTGAGATCACACCAAATGTCCTTGACACGATTTGCAAACAACTCTTTTTTCTGGTTTCTAATTATATTCCTTGTAGTAACCTAACTAGAATTAGTGAGTGTTCATGCATTTCAAGCCCTGTGACATAATCGGATTAGATTTTTAGGAAAATAGTTTGAGAGAGTAGATTCAGAAGAGAGGAGAATCCCAAGAGAGAGACTTATGAGGAGAGCTGTGGGAGTGAGTGGAGTGGAGGGAGGCATCTAGAGGTACATTACTATGTGTTACTACTTTCCCATTGCTATCTGTCAAAAAGTTACCACAGACTTGGTGGCTAAAACCAAGAATGTGTTATCTTAAAGTTCTGGAGATCAGAAACCCTAAAATCAAGGTGTGGGCTCTGTGCCATCTGGAGCCTCGGGCAGAATCCATCTCTGCTTTTTCTATCTTCTATGCTACCTGCTTTCTTTGGCTTGTGGCCTCTTCCTCCATCTTTAAGGCCAATAGCATTTCATCTTCAGATCTGTCTTCTTGTGATCTGTGCTTCATGGTTAGGGGTATATTTTTCTCGAACATAGGCAAGGAAAATCGGAATTGATGTAGACAGATTTCTAGCCATATATGTTACAAACTGAACTGAATTGGATTACTGTGGGGAGTGATGACAGTGTTTTAATTACTAGTCAAATCGTCATAGGCATAACTTATTTGACTGTAAGATTGCTGAAGTGGTGTGCCATTAGTCCAATTAAACCTGTATCCCTCTGGTGACTCATGGAACTGAAATCCAAGGTGTTAACACACTAAGAAAACCAGGTTCACATGTGCAGTTTCTGGGGATCAATCCCTTTCTCTGGAAATCCCTGGCAACTCTTTTTTATGGTGTCCAGTGGAGTTATGTAGCCAAGTTTGAGAAATATGTGTCTAGACCAACATTTCCCAAACTGGTCCACCAGGGAACATCATCCTGTAAGATGGGATGCTGGGAAGACAGTTGCTCCATGCTTGGATAAGGTCCATGGTACACAGTTGTGACTACAGCTCAGGCCAGCCAAGGAACTTATCAGTGGGTCAGATCCATCAAGATTAGTGTTGGGAAATTCTTTCATGAGGAAGTTTAAAGGAGAAACAAACATTTTCTCACAACAAATAGGCATGTGTGTTGGCAGAGATAAATTATGGACTTCTGACTATAATTTGTAAGTTTTTTTTATTTACTTAGCCCTCTATATTTCCTATTTGGTCCTCTACTTTCCCCACCCTGTGTTCATCCAGACTACTTACAGCTTCATTACCTCTCAAATGGTGGCTCAGGACTACTTCTTCGTCTCTTACCATGTAACCTTGAAATTGCCTGCTACTTTTACAGCCATCCCTGTCCTCCTCTAACCTTACCTCCACCTGCTTCATAAAGCCAGGGGCTATGTTGTATTTATCACTGTAAATATCACTGCCTGATACAGGACCTGGCTCAGACTGGGAGCTGAATTAGTATTTGTTGAAATAACAGTTAAATGAATGAGTGACAATATAAATGGAACAAACTAATGCCACTTACCTATCATACTTGTCTTTGATCTTGTCTTTAATTAATAAACATTTTTTAAAAACCAGTAAACTATGATATTGTGCTAGGTTCTGAGATTACAAAAATTAATATGACATAATTTTAGCCTTCTATGAGCTCATAGTTCATCTGAGGAAGCATATGCTAAAAAAGAAAATGAGGCAGATAATGCTGGTTGCCTATCCCATTTCCTTTCTTACCCTCTTAGTAACAGATATCTGATTTTGTACCTAGTGAAAAGTTTCATCTCACAACTGTCCTTGCAGATGAGGATTACTAAGTATAGGCCACGGTATGTGGTTGGGAGATGTTGTATAGGACTCCTTATTTGTGTATCTGATGGTGGGGTGCTAGCAGGGCTGACTCAAGCCAGCCCTATTATTGCCTGGAATATAGTTGTAATAGATGGAATCACAGCCACAATCTTGTGATATCAAGGCAACCAGGAAGCCTGAAGTCATATACTAAAATTTGTACTGATGAGGACATTTAGAGTTATTCAGCCTTCATTTAGTCACTGTTACTGATAAATTTGAAAGGAAAAGGAAAAAAGTCATCTCTCCTCTTCAGTAGATGTGTGTGGAAAACAAGTAAATATGGTATTCTTTCTCATTCCTAATGAATTATCTTGCATGCATACTGAAACAAGATAAAGATCTATAAATATTGTCATTTATTTGGCAAAGATAAAAGGGCTTTTTTAAAACAGAGCACAGTTCTCAGATCTGTAGGAATTTTTAGTGTCATGATGGTTTCTTCTTTAAAAAAAAAAAAAAAAAGATTAGTTACCAAGTCAGAAGCTACTCCTTAAAAGACCCTCCAACAGTTTGATGGGGTAGGAGGGTGATGTTAAGCAATAAAGTACAGTATGGAATGAAAATATGCATAAATTGTAAATGGGAACTGCAACAGGCTCTACCACAAGGAATACATGCAAATATATTTAGAAACAGGATTTAAAGATGATTGGGTCCTTTTAGGTAGAAGTTTTCTGAGAGGATAATCCCATGAAAATGAAAAAGTCTTGTTTTTTTTATTATAGACTGGAAGAATGGATTTAATCAGCTGAGATTAATTATAGGGGATTCTCTACAAGGGGCTGTATACTAGGTTTAGTATATTGTGGGAGAACAGTGAATGTGGTACATGCTGTTATGAAGTTGCATTTTTGTAAATACATGAAGTAAAATCTGGTCTGTCTGGCATTCTTCCAAACTGAATACTATTCACTAAACTCCCTATATTTCTGCTATACTATAATTGAGGCTTATAGTGATGACCCTGAAATGACTTCTGAATCCTAGCAGAAAGATTAAATTATGTTTTACTTTGCCTTCATATATTTAGTTATATGTTTATTAATTGCAAGCTGGAAATTTGATCTGTTTTATAACACCACTGGATTAACTAGAACATGCTTATCAGGGACCCAATCATCCACAATAGCAGAATTTATAGTTCACGGGAGGGAAAAAAACACAAAAAGTGATTAAAAATGTAAGATTTATATGGTCATAGCAAAAATAATTATTACAAAATAATTTAGAATCATCCAGCCACACTTTTAAGAATTGCAGCAAATGTGTTGGTTAATGATAAATGCTGCATAACTAATTGTTAAAATAAGTATATAATTCATGTTCTGTAGTAAGAAAAGTATGAATAAATAAGTCTTTACTTTGGATTTGATAGGCTGTGGTCTGTTAGTGTCTGCAAGAGAGCAGGTATTAGGTACAGGCCTAGGAATCTTATAAAGTAAGTTGGGTTGTATGCCTGAATTTGGTTTAGGGACCTGTTAAGTTTCTCCTTGTCTCATTTTTGTTTTCCCCAAAGGTGTATTACTCTGGTGACAATAAAGGACCTCTAATAAAAGTATGGAATGAACATATGTCTGAGGTAGGGTTCCCTGGAAGTGCGCCCTGAGACAGGGATTCTGGTGCAAGTGACTTATTGGGTGCATGTTTCAGGAGAAGGAGAAGGAGAAGGGAGATAGCATTTAGAGGGGAATAAATCTGAGTAAAGACATGGTCTCAGCAGGAGATCAGCTTCAGCCTGATTCTGTGGGGAATTCTAAAGAAGGAATTGCACCATGCAACTGGTCCCTTGGGTCAAGGAGGCTGGCCTTTTGCACTCCCATTGTCAGACACTCATTGGCTGAGGGTTGGTGGTAACCCCCAAGCCCTGGCACCTTCTGTTCCCCCAAAGCAAAGGTAATCTCTGCGAGGAGGGCAGCTGCAGTTTTCAGCCAACTATCACGGCAGCTAGTGATAGTCCAAGAAGGGGATGTGGACAGGGTACCAGCAACATCCACTACCGGTCACATATAGGTTAGAGACCCTGCATGAGCCTTAACGATCCTATAACAACTGAAGCATACTACTAACAGAACTACAGAGGCCAGACAACATGTATGACTGTGATTCTTAAGGAAAAACATACAGAGTACAAGTAGGGATGCAAGGAACATACCTCCTTTTCTGGCATGTGCTCTCCCTCTCCTCTCACCTACTCTTTGTGCCAAGCAATGGTAGCTGGTGGTGGCTTCAGGGACTGAGTGAGGCTCACAGCACAGAAGGAACTAAGGAAGTTTAGAAAATTTAGGATCCATCCAGAGAGGCTGGAATGGTACTAAGGGCCTCTTGGGTAAACACTTATATCTGAGGCCAACTTGTCAGTCTCCCCATTTCTTTTCTTTCACTCATCCTAGAAGCATACTTGCCTGCTTATCTTTCCTCTGTCGATTCTGTTGCTGCTTGCTAGGATTTCTGTCTCCCTTGGCCTCTCCCAGAGCCCTACTTGTCTTTCTTCAAACAGCTTTTCTACCATTCCTTATATAGCAAACATTCAAGTTTAGCTTTTCTGATGTTTTTTAATAGTTGGACAGCTAAATATGGTGGTGGGTGTGAGGAGAGGGAATAGAGTAAAAATCCTTCCCATGCTCTTCCCTTTCCTAGATTTAGCCCAATAAGCCAAGCTCAACATGGTCACTATGGGTGGGTCTTTGGGAAAAACAGACCGTGTATTCACTTGCATTTCAGGGAAGCACCCAGAGGCTGTTCTGGGAGGTTCTCAGTGAAGGCTCTGGGATGCAGTGTGGGAGTAAAGACAACTCCAGGGGAGATATAGGGTGGGCACGCACTGCAGAAGCAGGGACAAGGCAGTGCATACTCTTCCTCTAGCAAACTCAAGGACTTTCCTTCTCTTCCGTCTCCTGGCCCTTCATCCCCAGACCTTCCACTGAAGACACCATTTAAGACTAATGCAAGAAATGTTGATAACTGAGAATAGGTCTGTTTGGGGCAGGAGTGGCAAGATACTGGTTACTATAGGCTCTGAAGGAAGAGAAGAAAATCATTTTTTTTTTTTTTTTCTAATCTGGGAAAGGAAGAGATATTCCCTATGCCCTGAAGCTGGGGTAGAAATAAATGATTTTAAAAACTACTGATATTGAAATTGTAAATACTACCACTTTGGTTTGAATCAGAACAATATTCCCCAGTATTGTACTCAAATGAGCAATGGATTAGGGGAGGCCTCTGGCAATATAGTCCAGATGAGTGCTGTGTGGTATAGTGAAAGGTAGGGGTGGGCCTGGTTAAAATATTGATGGTATCCTCATCCCATGTCTGATATTTTCCAAGAGAATTCCTTCCCTTCCCTCTGGGGACCCCAGTCTTCCTGACCCGTATGGGAGTAAGTCAACCCATTTAAATACAAGAACTTTAAAAGAACATTAAGGCCCTTTTTCCAGAGATTTGGAAAGATGCCAAGACAGATTTTGGTTCAAGTCCTGACTCTGCTTCTTACTATCTGGGTGACCATGGGCACATTATTTAAGATCTCAGATTTTAGTTTTCTTATCTCAAAACAAATAAGGGATGAGAGAGGAGAGGGAAATAGTAGTAGCACAAAAAGAGTTATTATGATTAATTAGAATAGAACATGTACAGCATTTGGCACAGTGTGTGGTCATGTAAGTGTTGTTATTATCTGCAGGCTGTTAGGTGAGAAGATATTTCTGGCAAGTCCAATAATTATAATTTCCTGTTTCAGTATACTCTGTGCCAGGCATTGTTCTAGGTGCTTGTCGTATATTAACTTTTTTAATACAACAGCTTCACCAGGTAGACACTATTATTTGACTCATTGTATAGATTAGGAAGTCAAATCAGAGAGAGATTAATAAGTACATATTCAAGATTATTAGGTAGTAGCAGAGCCAGGATTCAGAACCAGGAAGTGGAGCTCCAAAAGTCTGTAGTCTTGACCCATACAGTATTTGGTTTAAGAGTAGGACAAGAACCAAAAACAGCTGAGAGAATGAAGCATAGAACTGACACAAGGTCAGAGTGAAAAGATCACAGTGGCATCACAAATTGAAGTGTGGGTTAAGCAAATTCCTTTCACCTATGCTGAGGGTAATGGTTGGGGAGGTGAGGAGTGGGCAGGCCCAGCAGGAATAGACTCCTCATCACAGACGATTCACCTAGCAAAAGAAGTTAAATTGTTTTTTAGAGGAATCGATAAGCTTCCAGGTTGGTATATAAACAAATTGGAAAAGTAGCCCACAGATGACCGTGACTAAGGTAACTATGTGCATTTTAAAGGACATTCCTGGTTGTGTGTATCTTTTACTGGGTAAAGGACCATCCTAGGAAATGGCCCAGTGAGTGCTAGTTCTTACCGCTTAAGTCAGCTTTGTGACCCTGGCAAGTCTGTTTGCTTTCTGGGACCTCTGTAAGATGGAAGTATGATCTGCCAGTGATTTTTTTTGAACCTTAGGATTGACTGATCGATCTGGCTGCCTAGTGGGAGTACCCTTTCCGTCTTCTGTTCCCTGTGTATCCCTCATGTGTATTTATTGCAAGAGGCCTACATTTCTAGGTGGGACTGCATCGTTCTTATACCAAGGGCTTACAAAATTACCTCCAATGTCACATATAGATCTAGCATTCTGAATATATGAATCATAACTAATTGATGCCATTGAAAGAGAGGAGACATGGCAGAATAGGCTTGCTTCTGTTTCTAATAATGACCCAAATAGTAGTTCAAAATTCAACTAAAAAATCCAGAAAAAAAAAATTTAGGTAAGGTTTTAAAATAGATTTGTACCAGGAATAAAATATCAAGTGAATGTAATTTTATTATATATTTTCTACTTTATCCTGTGACTTCACTCAGCATTCAATTTATGTATCAGTTTGTGAGCATTGGTTTTCAAAAACTCCTTATCCTATGAGGTCTATGAACCAACAGAGCTTTATAACAAATAAATGAACAAAAAGTGGACACCCTAAGGAGAAATAGCCTCATGTTACTTGTTGTCCTGAAAACTGGGAAGTCTATGTACTAATAGGGGTCATGACAGCATGTCAAACTAGAGAAAAACTGTACAATACTCTAAACAGAAGTAGATAATCATTCAGCTTTGGGTGGTTTCAGGGAGTAAATCAGGAAAAGGAAATCTTTTTCTCCTCCTCAGGGCAGAGACATTTTTTGTTTTGTGTTTTAATTTTAGCACCTTATGTTCCCTAAGGAAGTGTTGGTTAAAACAAAAGCTATGTACTAGAACCTAAGTGTCAGAAATTAATCAAAGGTGGAGTAGTGTGTCAGTCTCCCTTCTCTTGTATAAAAGAGTAACCATGATTGTACTGTGGGGGTCTTTGTAGGTAAGGGCTCCTAGTCCTGCCTGGTCATTTTATACAGGACCAAATGAGGGGGTTATTTGGGAAAAGATGAAGGAAAAAAGGCAAAACAAGCAAGACAAAATGAAATATGGGAGTTAAAATTCCAGATCTTGACAATCAGCACCCAGTCTCAATGCTGTGTAGGAAAAGGGAACCAAGGGAGACCCAATGGCATCATCATTAAAGGCAGGTGATTTTAATTACTGTCTTTCTGGTAGCCTGAAGTTGGGAAAGGAAGTGGTGATTTGGAGGAAGAACTACTTTGCACATAATTATTTTACTGTGAGAGCTCAAGGACAACCTTAGGATATATTTTAGAGACAGTGCAAAATTCACACGAATGATTAAAATTCAAATTTCTAAGATTGGGAGAAAGTCAACCATAGATAGATGATCCCCTAATTTAATAGAGGCAGGAAAAAAAGATGTATTGGGGAGTAACAGGTTTGGAAGAGGTTTGAAAGGCTTCAGTACTGGATTATAATCCTCCTAGGGCATGGACGACATCTTGGAATTCTTTTCTCTTTCGGACCTACTCTCCACCAGCCAGTTCAGTAGTTACTATGTATTTAAGAGGAACCTGAGTGAGTCTTTTTGTTAGATAAATTAATGCAGTTTTCAGAGCTGTCTTCAGAGAATCTGAGTGAGGACAATTAAAAAAGGGTAGAATATTTGAATCTGAGTGAGGACAATTACAAAAGGGTAGAATATTTGAGAATGAAATATCCTGAAGCCTTTAAGGCTGGTCGTCAGTTTTAACCCTTCTTCCTCCTGGCTATCCTAACTACACTCTTGAAGGGGAAAGAACAGAACCCTGGAGGTGGCTCCAGGCAAACTGACAAGCTTGTGCATTAGCATTAGCATTAGCATCAGTATGGTCATGCTGATTTGGGGCAGTTTATTTAATGTGTGGGTCTCACTTTCTGCATGTGTAAAAAGGAATGACAATATGACTGTTTACCAGATAGAGTGGTTGAACGGTTAACTGTGTGTGACCTAGGGTAGACTGCAGTTCAAGTTCACTATTATCCCAGATCTTTCTGATACCAGAAGTTTTGGGTTGGAGGCCTGATCATTCCGTGAAGTGTTCTGTCTTATATGATGTCTTATGTCGGGAAAACGACTCAAGTGTGGGGCCAGAAACCCAGCATCTCAGTGAGGAGTGGGAAGAGGGAACTTGATGGCCTGGTGATGATTCAGAAATGAAGACCAGTACCAGCTATGGTTCTTAGCCCCTATGTGGATGAGTATTAGAATGAAAAATTTTTTTCCTATACTTGTTTGTTTTGTTTTTCGTCCATCCTGCTGATTAAACATTCTCACTCAGAACTTATTACTGCCCATGAAAATACTGAAAAACCAGGCCTCTGAATGTCATTGCTTTTATTTTTTTAAAATCAGTCTTTTATTTAAATCTGAGCCCGGACTTGACATTATTGTTGTGAATGAGAGTTCTGTGTGTCAAGGCAGAGACTGAACAGGAGAAGGCTTTTCTTAGTGTTGACTGTGAATGCCTGTTTGTTGCTTTGTAAAGTTGGCTTTGGACATCAGGTTGTATAGGAAAATCTTAAGAGTCACATGGCAGCTTTTCAAAAACCCTTTAGAGGTGGGCACAGAACTTCACAGTCTCACCCCCATGCAAACAGCCTCCAGCAGGAGGAAGCAGAGGCTCTGTGAGGTATGTGTTCACAGCAGTATTGTGCAGGCATGAAACAGTATGCTCCATCTTTAAGTAATTCAGGACTGCCAGTAGAGTTCCCTGTCATGGCACAACTGAAGCTGAAAAAATTTGAATTACAGCCTGTCAAGCTGGAAGGGATTTTAGAGTTCATCTCATCCAATCCCTTCAATTTCCAGTTGAGGAATCAAATCCAGAGATGTCTAGGGACCTGCTCAAGATAATGCAGCTAATTAGGCTCAAAGTTAAGACTCCAGACAGAATACAAACAAACATTTATATTGAAACCTCACATCATTTCTGTCCTTTGTTTCATCAACTTTTATCTCTCTGTACAATGGTTAACACAGCAACAAGCTGGAATAAGGGAAATTTGTGAACAAAATTGTGCCAACATGTTTAGGATTATATTAATAGTCTCTGAAACCACAAAAAAAAATTTGATTAAATAGTCTATAGCCAATTTGAGAATTTGTTTATCTTCAGAGGGTGCTTTCATTTTCAGAAGTTAAAGAAATCTTTGTTCCGTGTTCTAGCTTTAAAGTCTGGGTTCTTGATGCCCATGGGATGGTTCATTGTTGCTGGTGCCACTGTTGGACCAAATATTACTTCAGAAGCAATTCAAGCATGAGCTTTTTAGAGGAGCCCAACGTCATGTCTTTCTGATTATAGTAGGTGCAGTTGTCAAGTGAGAGAAACCAGTATCTCTTGGTAAGTTCTGTGATCAGTGGGCAGTAACACTCCCAGAAATCAGCTCTCCACTGCATTTGAGATACAGGACTTATACCCCAGATCAAGCTGCCTTAAATTGCCTTCTTAATATCTAGCATCTTCAGAGGTCACGCTACAAGCAGTAGGGGAACTATGACGTTGTACTGGAATAGAAGAGTTAGAAAAAACAAATGTGTACCTGAAAGGTGGAAAGAGGCGTATACTGGGTATATTTGTAGAGACCCTGTTCAGATGTGTCTTTTCTGCCATGAAGATTCTTCCAATTTGCATTTTGATAGTCGTTTTCTTAATTTTAAATCACGACCTTTCCTTGTGCCAATTAAAAATGAAATAGAAGCCAGTTACTCCCTAAATTCCTCTCAGCCTATGAACATTCTTTCTTTACGCATTGTTGCTTATTAACTTCCTCTCTGAACCTGAGATCTTCTTTGCAGTAAGTAAATTCCTAGTGGTCCAGAGAAAACTCAATCCCCGATTACTGTCATCCTTCCCCCTGAGAGATCCTGCATATCCGTCTTATTCCTTTTCCAGCCTCAACTTTGTATTTGTCTGTGCTTGTTGTTCTTGATATATACTTGTAGAGATGAGCATGTGAGACTTTTTCTCCCTTCCCTTATTATTTTACAGAACCCTCTCCCCCTACCTACACCTGTATTTAGTATTTTCTCTCTTCCATTTTATTCCAGAAATCTAGCTGTAATGTATGGGTGATAAGCACATTCATTTTGCTTGCGATAAACCCTAAAGAACCACTGTCAGAATACTTTTGAAAGTTCACTTTGGCTTTACATGAAAATATTCATTTCCCATTTCCCACTCTCCACCATATCCTTCTCTACTTAAACTTAATTTCCTTATTAAAATATTTTTAGAAATTATTTCTAGCTAATAGTTCCACTTTGAGTGATGCAGGACGGTACTGTCTTCTCCTACTTTTCATTGCAGATAGACCACACGAGGTAAGTGAGCCCTTTTGAAACAATTTTGGAACCTGGCCATTTTTAGAACATTGTTTCTATGAGAAAATGAATTCCCAGCTTTTAGAACATGATTTATTTTAAGTTGGGTATTTCCTCTGTATGTTTGATAACAAAAAAATCTTTTTGATGTGGTCTTTGCAAACTTGTTGAATATTCTCATAATAGAAAAAAATAACGTGTTTATTACATTCTTTTGTGTTTGTATAACATTCTGGGGACCTTGTGGTGTACATTACCGGTGTTTTATAATTTTTAACAATCAGTATATGGAGACTGCAGTTGCCTGCTGCTTCTGTTCTTCCCTTCTCCCGAGTACATGGGGAGACCATATTTTCCAGTCTCCCTTGCAGCACCTCATGGCTGTATGACTGGATACTTGCCAATGGAATATGAGTACAAGATATGTAAGGAACTTCTGCTTTATCTGCTTAAGAGGATACCCCTGGCCAGAGACTCCCTGCCTTCCCCTATGTAGCCAGCTGGAATGGCGACAACCAGAGCCCTGCAAGCCAACAGTTGATGGCAGAGCTGCTGCCGGCCTGGTCTCCAACGGCTGACGGGAGCAGAGTTGCCCACCAAGCTGGAATGCTTATCTTGCACTGTTAACTGGGAGACAAATAAACTTCATTGTTCTTGGAACCACTGAATTTGGGAGTTTTCTTTCTTACAGTAGCTTTAGCCTGCTCTATAGTACTACTATGGAAGTTATTTTACAAAATATCTGTTGTGAAGTATTTTACCTCAGTATAGAGAATAATCAAACTATATAAGCAAGAAGTAATTTTCTTCAGAAAACAAAGCTCTAGATATTTCAGTTGTTTTCCTTTGATTCTGATAGTGAGTTTCTCTATACATTAAGAAATTAATACGGCTAATTTGATCTTCCATTTAGACATAAAATATGTTTATCAAAGGCAGGTATATTTTCCAGAGTACAGTCATTTAAAAGGGGTAATATATGTTCTGGCCTTCGTTATATCTAGTAAAGGCAAATAAGTAAAAATACCCATTTCAGATGCACATTTCTTTGATATAGTACCCTGTGATAATCCTGTTTTAATTTGGGCCACATTCTGCTTGTGATCAGATGTACTCCTAAGAAACAAGATTCTTCAGGAGTCACCCTATAATGCCATACTGGAAAAAAGCATAAAGCAAGATTGACATCATCAAATTAAAAAAAAAAAAAAAAAAAGAAAAGTATGAATCGGACTGAGGGTAGAATCACACTCGCCTATTCATGGTTTATTTTTTTATACCAACAATTGGTATTATACCTAATGGTGCTTCTTTGCTGAATATTTTTGTTTGTATATTTGTTGATTTGCTCTGTTTTCCTCACAAAGCAAAAATCACATAATTTAGGTTTGCTTTTTATAAAGTTCTTCCAGAGTAGATATTAACAAAATAATAGAAAATATGGAAGTTTAGCAGTGGCCAAATTGGCCTATGGCTAAAAAAACAAACACGTGGCCTCTGAGCAACATAAGGGTGAATTCATTTCTCTCAATCCTAGAAGAGGTAGAAAAGAGATTACAGAAATCTATGATCTCATGAAACTCATAAAAATGAAGTGAATATTATAATATTCTTAGTAGAGTTCAGAACCCCAAGTGAGTTCTGGGAAAATACATGGAAGAGGATAAAATAGGCATTAGCCATAGGAGCATCATCTGTTCTCTCTAATAGAAAAGCATCTTGATTTTTTGTTTTTGTTTTTGTTTTTAAATACAATATTGAGCTTTAACTCTCTATGCTGGTACCAAGATAATGAGTTGTTATCTAGATCTTCATTACACTTAACAAAGTTTTCTATTTCAACCTTACACTGACATCTGTGGAACTTTGCTTTAGTAAACATTGTTGCCCTTCGTCCACCAGTTCGTGCCTAAGCTGGGTAGAAGAATCATAATGAGCCATCAGACTGACAAAAAACCAAACCAAACCAAAACAACCCCAAAAACAAAAAAACAAGCCATGCTTATGGAGGGGCAGGGTGTAGTATAATATTATAAATCTGAAAAGAACCTTGACAAGTTTTCTATTTATTTCTGTATTGAAAGATATAAACCACACATTATAGGCAGTTGACTGCTATGTGACAATTTATGTAGAGGCTTGGTCCAAAAAGTCTGGAGAACTGAGTTCTGATGGTGGCTTTAGTACTACTTAACGCTATGACAAGCCAGCTGGGACTCAACTTCCTTTTCTGAAATAAGAATGCTGTATCCATACTTGTTTTCCCCAAGCCCACTCTAAAGGGAGTCTGTACCTGCAAGATATTACATGGCATAAAACTCTTCATTTTCAAATAAAAATAAAGCTGTGCTTAAAGAAAAAAACACTATCACAATGGGAAGGAGTAGTAAATGGCCAAGAAATGTGTGATTATGGGAATGCATCTAAAACAGAGGTCAGCAAAGTATAGCCAGAGGGCCAAATCCAGCCTGCTGCCTGTCTTTTTAAGCGAGGAGAATGACTTTTCCATTTTTTATATTTTTTTAAATGCAAAGATTAATATTTTTTAAAACATTAAAATTATATGAAATTCAAGTATCAGTGTCCATAAATAAGGTTTTATTGAAACAGAGTCATATTCATTTATGTGTTGTGGCTGCTTTCACTTACAACAGCAGAGTTTAGTAGTCATAACAGAGACCAAATAGCCTGCAGCGGTTGATATATTTACTATCTAACCTTTATGGAAGTAGTTTTCAACCCTATCTCTAAAAGATCCAAGGAAGAAATGTCCATTGGCAGTTGGAATTTAGATTTTGGAATGATCCACAAGAAGCAACAGTTTAAAATGTGGGAGTTGATGAAGTCAAGGAAGAGATTAAAGAGGTCTAGAGAAAGCACCCGTTGGAAGATATTTTTGACAAGTCAGGAGAGGAAGGGATCAGAAACCTTGACAGAAGAAAGGAAGGCACAATTAGTGCTCAGTATGTCTCCTGGAAGCCAAGCAATGGAGTGAGTTCAAGATGAGTAAGAACAGACACGTCAGAAAGAATAAGGTAAACTGAGTAATAAAAACAATTCATTGGATTTGGTGATTGGAAGTCATTGGTGGCCTCTCAGAAAGCAATTTTTATGAAACAATGTGGCATTAGCCAGTTTTCAGGAGGTCTAGGAACAGATTTACACTAGAAAGGAAACTAAGAAAATCTGAAGGGATTGTAAAACCAAGGGAAGTTGACTTTTGTTTGCTTTCCTGTTCATTGTTATTTATAGGGAAGTACTGAGAGTGTTTGTATCCAGGAGAAAGATGAAAAGAGGAGACCTAGACAAGACAGAGCTGAGCAAATGTCAGGAAAAGGAACAGGGAAAGGGGGACTGATGACAGAGTTGAACAGAGAAATGACAAAACTCCCTCTGAAGCAACAAAGAAGAAAGAATGGAAGCACAAAGAACATTTGAAGGGGAGAGGCAGAAACAGGTGTCATGTCAAAGTGGCAAGATCACCATAGAATAAGGGGGATGGGATTGTGATGGGGTATTTTAGGAGGAGATACCAATAATCATTTTACAACCATGAAGTTGTACAAAGTCCAGCTGCAGGGTCTGAAAGGTCTGCTGAGAAAAACTATTTGATATGGTTTTGTAATCTTTCCCCAGAGTCTGGCAGCTTAGATATGGAGATGGAAAAGAAAGTTGAGATGATCAGGGTCTGGTATTAACGTGAAGTGTCAAGGAGTGGAAAGCGTGTTCAAAAAGACAGTGTTGAAATAATCTGTCTTGCAGTTCAGACTGGTTGGTAGAGCAAGGGAAACCAGAAGGAACTTGATCAGCTAGGAATAGAAAAAAAAAAAAAAAACTTAAGACAAGTGAGACCAAAGTGACCTTTCTGTAAGAAGAAGATAGTACAAGGAGAGAAATCAATGAAGATAAAATCAGAAAGGAGGACCCCTATCACCACTACCACCAAATTTAAGATGTTGGAGTATCGAAAATAAGAACATCTGGCCATTGTGGGTACTGTGGGAATCTCAGAAGAAATCTGAAGATGGAACTCTAGAAATGTCTCCTTCACCTAGGAAAGCCCTTGATCCTTTGGAAGGTTTCTTGTTCCATGGGTGCATCTCAGGGCCCTCCCAGGAAGGTGATCAGAGAACAGACAAGTGATGTCTGAGCTGTTGCCAGTGGAACTAGATCACAAAATCCTGAGACAGAGAACCTTAAGGTGAACCTGGGGTTGAAACAGAGTAGTCCTTTGGAATGGAGCTGAACAGTTCAACTCATTGACTTTGGATCCCTGGGCTGCCTTACCCTCCCTCCCAGAGAAACTGAGATTGAATGAGTAATAGCTGTGAATACTCCCTTGAGAACAAGCCTCCTACACATTAATAAATACTAAATGCTTTTCATTACAGTTTAAGTGAGTGACTTGCTTCCCCCCAAGATGCCTCATAAGGAACAGCAGGAGAATGACATTTCCTCAAACTGATACACATTAATACTAATTTATTATAAAATCATGCATGTCTACAATTTCTTTTGATTGAAAACTAATTGCATAAGCATTTGAGGACTGGTGGGAGGGAAATTAATAATTACCTGAACCAACCAATTACCTGAAGGACCTAAGCATTAGGTTAAATTTGCCAAACGATAGTTTCAAAGTGTATTTAACAAATAGTGATATTTTGGGGTTATTTGAAATGAAAAACACCTTTTTTGTCAGCTCCCATTTTACCTCTTCCCTTTCCACCTGGTCCCAGCCCTACCCCCACCCCTGCTGCCCCTAAATATTCTTTCAGAGATTCAGCAAAAATAGGAAGGAAAAGACTCACATATTCCAAAAAAAACCAGGTAATTTCTTGGTCTTCATGAAATAAGAATACTAGCTCTCCCACAGAGAAACAAATTGGATGGCAATTTTAGGATAATTGAATTGCTTGATGCTTTTCAAGTTGTTGGGAAACCAGTACTGTGAAAACCAATTTTTTTTCAGTGCTACCTGTAGTTTGCTGTGATACAAGATTTTTCTGTTTACTTATTAAAAACAAAACACAGATCAGAGATTTATAGATTTATGAGTGGGTTTATATTATGGAATGGCTGTGAAAATGAACACCTGGTAAACTAAATTAAAACCATAGTTGGTTTTTCAATAAATCAGACATAATAATTAGGAGTGAACAAAAATATGTATGAGACTTGTAGATCCTAATTTTAAATCATTTAAGGGCAAAATCATTAACTTTTGTTTCCCTTTTTGGATGGTGATGGGGGCTTTTAAGTATGAAACAATTGGTAATGATAACCAAACAAAACGGTTAGTTGGTAATTACAAAGGAGATTAAAACACAAAAGAAAAGTAACCAGGCAGAGACAAGCCATGGATGGAACTGAACAGAAATGGAATGATACAGGCATCTGGTTCTTAAACTTGGATGTGCCTCCGAAACACCTGGACAGCTTGTTAAAACAAATTGCTGGGCTCCACCCCTAGAGTTTCTAATTCAGTAAGTCTAAGATGAGGCCTGAGAGTTTCCATTTCCAACAAATTTCCAGAAGATGCTGATGCTGCTGGTCCTGCTATTATATTTTAAGAAAAAAAATTTAGGTTGATTTAAGGTGACAGGTTTAATAAGAAAGTGTTGAAGACTGAGGAGAGATAGAAGATAATTTATTGGAGAAAGTTAAAGGGAAGATGGAATTAAAAATGTGGGAATGACTAAATTAAAATAATAGCAAGGGAATGCAAACTTTAATTGAATGCAAAGCCCTTTACATTCATAGTCATGCCAGGTTAATAAAATAATGATAACATCCAGAGAAGGAGCCAGAAGATGCTCAAAAACTTGACAAATATGAGTGGATCATGACAAGTATAGCTAAATAGCTTTCCAAGGTCAACACAGTTAAAAAGTAGTTCTGAGTTGTAAGCCACTTACAAGATAAACAAGGAATAGGACAGACTGAGATTAGAATACCATACTTATTACTGATTAAGGCTGGAAGGGATAATGTGGCTTAGCAGGGCAGCAACTGTGGGTTTCCTAATAATGAGCTCAGAAATAGGCAGACTTATCCATCAGTCCAGGCCAGATGGACACATCTCCTCCTGTGGGGGCCTCCCCTTATAAAACTTCCAGCACAGAAGAGAAGACATGAATCTGAGCAAGGAAGAAGAGCCTGGCAATGTTTGAGCTCTGCAAATCCTACTTACTCTTCTGAAATTTACCAATCAAATAATTTGCTTCTCATTCCCTGGGGTAGAGTGGTAGAGGAGTGAAGGGGCCAGGAGTGTTATATCAGCTGTGATCTCTCTAAATACAAGAAAGCATCAGAAGCCAGGCAGAGCCTTCTCCTTAAGGGTGGGAGAACCTGGGTTAAAAGTAGACTTTAACCCTAAAGCCTGCTTCCTGCCAATGATTCTGTTGCTTCTAGAAAGAACACACACCAAAGACTGGGGAGTAGGTAATGATATTCTTTACTGAGAATCCTAGCAAGATGCAAGACGAAAGAACCACATACTGTCTTTCTGTAACATGGTAGCTTAAATCACTGCTGCTCAACAACTGGTCATTGCCTTCAAGACCAAACAACTGGAGTCAGGCCTGGCTGGTGTCTGGGTCTCAAGGAAAGGCTGTTTGATCTCAGTTTTTGTACATGGATTCCCAGTCTTCTCCTCTTTGATTATTGACCATTCTGTAGCCAGAGGGCATAATTACTAGTTTATATTTTCTGTATATCCACGTCCATTAGTTTGTCCCTTGGGTGAATGGCTCAAATGGACATTCAGAAAGGAAATAAGAAACTCAAACAGACTGTGTAGTCAGGATGATATTTCCAGTAGTCCAGCCTGTTACGAGTTCCTGCTCTTCACATCATCCAGGGCTTGCTCGCCAGTTCCCACAGAGGTGGAGAGCCTCACTAGCTCTGCCCCTGCCCTGTCACAACAATGTAGATTGCACTCCAAGTTCTGCCATCGGTATCCACTTCCATCTACAGCAGGTGTCCCTCATGGAGAGCCCTCCTTTTGTCAATGTACTTGAGCTCAGTAGAGCACTTCCTCAGCACCGTGAATGTTCTTTAAATCGGACTTTGTTGAAATGCCATTAGAGGCACATTTTAAAGCTGGTATCTTATATACCATTAATGACTGCTGTTTCCATGCATTTAAATTGAGTGCCTTCTCTTCAGTTCTGAGGCCTCAAGGATTTTATATCAACAGGTGAGGTTTTTATGTGTACAGTGAGTTTTTATTGTTGCTGTTTAAGGAAAAATGTTTGAATTCTGACATTCCTTGTTGAAAAAAAAACAGAGGAAGAACCAGCAGATGCCCAGGAACTCAACAAATATGAGTGGATGAAGACGAATATTGGAAAACCAGCAGGAAAACAGTATCTGAGCTGACTGAAGTATAGATCAGAAAACTTAAGCCGAACTCAAACGTGTAGTTCATCAAAATTTTTCGCTGGAAACAGAAGAGAAATGTTTACTATATCTTCTTAAAGTTCTAAACACCCATATAAAATTCTTGCCACTTGGAAAAAATTTGTAACTTTTTGAGTATTAATTACCATAAATGTATCTTGCTAATTATTTTCTTAATATTAGTAAAATGACTTCAGATTTTTTTATCCTAAATATTTACTGTGGTTAGCGAGTGTTCTATCTATATAAATGCTGATTTAAATTCAGAGATAGGAAGGAAGTGAAGAGATCAAGCTTCTGGTCTATATTCTGACATAAACCAGTGGTATAATCTTTGGCAAGCTAGTTTTCTCATTTGTGAAATACCTGTTGTATAACAATCAAAGATATATTATAAAGGTAAAACAAGGTCATGTATACAAACCACCAACAAAAGCTTAAAGTGTTACATGACTTTTAAGTAATATCATCATTTTGAACAGACAAATAGCATAAACTGAAAATGTTTAGCTTAGGGACTGTGAGGCAGAAGTGGCAAATTGAAAGTGTCTTCTGATATTTAAAGAGTAGTTCTGTTGATCTGGAGGACAGACTTTCAAAGATGGTAGAAGTTATAGTCCAGGAGTTTTTGGCGTTATATAAAAAAGAGCCGTCTCCAACAGTGGAGCAGATGGACTTGTGAGAGAGTGAGCCAACTGTCCATCATGGTGTGCCAACCAAGTTCCTATACCGATGATTAGAGAGGACTTTCATGACACTAGCTGCTCTAATTTATTATTGGACTAAGAGATCTTTAAAATCTCTCCAACTTTCAGAGGCTTTGTGTCTATGCTCATGCAACAAACTAATCATTGAATTTTCATTCCATTGACTATGTTTATATGAAATGATATAATCAAGTGGAAAAACATACTCACTTAGATGTATCTTAGAGAACATAATGTGTTCTTCCTAGAGCACAAGAAGGCAGGATGTTTAGTGAACTTTCTTTAACTCTCCTAAGACTGCCTTCTGAGCAAAACTTTAGTTTTGTAGATTGCACTCTGAGTGTCATAAAACATTGACAGTCATTTGATAGTAGCAATAGAAATCCAGTTGAAGATAGTCTATACTATCTTATGTATTATTCATTTCTTCACATGAGAAATATTTTTCAAATTTTAAATCAAGGAAAGCCTTTTCTGAGAAACTAGGATATTTCTTTATTCCAGTAACAAAGCTTTATAATTTTGTGTGCTTATTGTCCTGGCTGCCAGGATGCTCAACACCGATTTGAAACTATCATGGTAGCTCTGACAATGCTCAAAGTTGGCATGTTTACATCATTTCCTTTTCTAACTTGGTCTGAACTTTCTTTTTCTTTTATAATGTTTTGAACTGTGTCAAAATTAAAAGAAAAGATAATCGTATTTTTAAAATTGTCATCGTAGATACCTTCAGTTCAGTCACTGAAAAGGCTTTCATGCTGTTCTTTCTATAGGCAATCTTACTATTTTCCACACACACATTTTCTATACACCTATGTCCACTAGTTTTTCCACTGGCAAATGGCTCAAATCAACATTTAGACATTCAGAAAGGAAAAAAGAAACTGAAGAGCAGGACTGGCCTATTCAAACTTTCACCACCCTCATGTTCCCACCGCCATGCACACACAACACAGTATCTCCTCTTCAACACATGCACCAAATACAAAGTAAAGAACACAGTAAATTATTTGCAATTCTTAAAGCTTTGTTATTCAATAAATCTGAAGATTATGTTTTTTGTGGCAGATGATGCCATGTTTACCAAAAGATAAGAATGACTTGTTTCTAGGCCTTCTAGGGGTTAAGGAATCTGTGAAATATATTACTTCACAGTCATTATGAAGTGTTTCCGTGAAGGCACAGAAGTTTTGGACAGTGAAGGATTTGGGATTCTTTTGATCCTGAAGATGAATGTTAATTTGAAGTTCAAAGATTGCTAGTCTCTGCCAGTTTTTCTTTCCAGCTTATTTATTCAAATTTTATTCCTGCACTCCTACCTGCAATCCTTATGATAGCACTTAACCCTTTCATTAAGAAGTTTTTGTCTTTTTAAGCTTCCTTGGAATCAACTTCTAGATTTTGGTTTTCAATTATATGAATATTCTTTTTAAAGAATAATTCGGGAAAGCAGGCAACTTCCTCTTCACATCCAAACTTGCTGTGGATCTGACCTGGACAGTTTTTATGTTCCATTTTGAGTAACATATTCTATATGCCCCCTTTTATAAGCAACTCAAATCTTTTGAAAAAAACTTATCTTAAAACGATTAGAAAAATCAATGGATAAATTTACTTGATCCTCTTGTTTTCAGATGTACAATAATGGGCATATAATTGGATTGTAGATTTTTGGGCTTGAAATTATTAAAGTTTGATGAGAAACAGTATTATTTACCTAGTTTCAAAATATCTCTCCATATATTAATTGTAGAGGTGATGATTTTTTTAGAAGAGTAATTTAGTAACTTTACAATTGAAAAAAATTATCACAATAAATGAAAATTTACCTACTGGTTTTACCTACTGATAATTTTCGACCTCCATCATATTTTTTCTATATTTATTAGTTTGCATTCTACTACAATGAAGTATGTATATATGTATGTGTGTATTATGTATTTATTTGTAATGGATATGGATTCATGGACTCTTATTCAGTAGGTTATAATCCATTGCTACCATCATTTATATTGATGTTCACATTATCCTACATTTGGCTACTGGGAGCTCCAATGATTCTTTTGTGTCATTTTGGTATAACCTATTATTTTTATAGCTGTCCTTTACTTTTTTGTAAAATAAGATATTCCAGGCTCATCCTGTACTTTTTCTGTCCTAGCCCTCAAATTAGTCATTTCTCCAAGCAACTCTATTTCCATTTAATGGAGAAGGTATGCTTATTACTACTGGTATATCATTACTACTGGTATATCATTGTTTCCTAGCCCTGTTAAAGAAGAAAAAAATAGATAGGACTCTGAGTTCACATATTAGAATATGATAGCTCCAATTCCAGTCCAGCACCACAAACTACAATATATTTCAGCATTGCCCAGTAGATACACATATGAGCCATATCTGTAACCATAACCTTTCTAGTTGCTGTGTTATAAAAGTAAAAAGAAACAGCTAACATTGATTTTAATAATGTACTGTTTAACCCAATATATCAACAAATTTTACCGTATCAACATATAATCAAGAGAAAAAGCTATTAAGATATTTTATACTTTTGTACTAAGACTTCTTAATCTAGTGTGTATTTGATGTTGATAGCACATCCTTAATTTGAGCTAGCCATTTTTAAGTGCTCAAAAACCACATGTAACTAATACCTACTGTACTGGACAACACGGTTATAGCTTTCTTTCTTTCTGTATTTGTTACCCAATCCTCGACAGTGAGAAACCTGGCTCCTGTTATTTCCAAAACTCTAGAATTTCGCTCAAGCCTAGAACACAGGAAGTAGCCTCAGAATGGGTTATACTGCTAAAAAAAAAATAGCAAACTTGCTAATTAAAGTTTATGCTTGTTTTCATTTTTTAGGTAAAAAATATGGAATGAAAGCCACAATCTTTAGTGTGCAATTCAATGAGTTTTTGTTTTTTATTCTCTTTTAAAAGTTTCTATTTTAATTCCAGTCAGTTAACATATAGTCTTACATTAGTTTCAGGTGTATAATATAGTGATTAAACAATTCCATATATCGCCTGTCTCATCACGACAAATGCCCTCCTTAATTCCCATCACCTAATCTCTCTACACACCTCCCCTCCGGTAACCATTAGTTTGTTCTCTGTAATTAAGAGTCTGTTTCTTGGTTTGTCTCTCTCTTTCTCTCTCTCTTTTCTCCCCACTGTGTTTAGTGTCCTTCTTTGTCTCTTGTTATAGTCTTTGTTCTAAAGCTTATTTTTCCCAGTATTAAGTATTTCTACTCTGGCTTTCTTTTGATATCCATTTGTATGATAAATGTTTCTCTATCCCCTCACTTTCAATCTTCAGGTGTCTTTTGGTCTATAATGAGTCTCTTGTAGGAATATATAGATGGGACTTTTTTTTTTCTTATCCATTCTGTCATCCTCTGTCTTTTTATTGAAACATTTAATCCATTTACATTCAAAGTAATTATGGAGAGCTATGTATTTATTGTCATTTTATTACCTATTTTGTGGTTGTCTCTGAAGATTTTCTCTGACATTTTCTTCTCTTTCTCTCTTCGATGATTTGCTATTTTTCTTTAGTGATATATTTGGATTATTTTCTCTTTATTTTTTGCATATTTATTAGTAATTTGGATTTGTGATTACCTTAGGTTTGTATATAATGTCTTCTGCATATGACACTCTATATTTAAAGTTGATGGCCACTTAAGTTCAAACTCATTCTTTATTCTTCTCCCCATGTATTAGGTATATAGGTTCATATTTTACATCCTATTATTTTGTGAGTTGCTTGACTAATATTTTATAAAAAGCACTCATTTTTACTGCTTTTGTGTTTCCTACCTCCTACTGTCATTTTTGGTCTTTCCTTTCCATTCAAAGTCCCCTTTAATATTTCTTTCAGGGCTGGTTTAGTGATCATAACTCCTTTACGTTTTGTTTGAGAAACTCTGTATCTCTTCTATTCTGAATGATAGTCTTGCTGGATAGAGTACTTTGGGCTGCAGATTTCTCCCATTAAGCACTTTGAATATAACATGACACTGTCTTCTGGCTTGCCAAGTTTCTGCCAAAAAAAATCCCCAGAAAATCTTATGGGGTTTCCCTTGCTTGTCTGTAAACTGTCTTCCTCTGTCTTGCTGCTTTTAAAAGTTTTTCTTTATCACTGTATTTTTCCATTTTAATTGTAATATGCCTTGATGTGGGTCTGCTTTTACTGATTTTGTTAGGGGTTCTCTGTGCCTGCTCAATCTGGATATCTGTTTCTGTTCTCAGATTAGGGCAGTTTTCAGCTATCATTTCTTCAAGTAAATTTTCTGCTCCCCCTGCTCTCTCCTTCTTCTGGGACTCCCATAATAATAATGTTATTACATTTGGTGAAGTCACCGAGTTCCTTAGTGTGTGTATTCTCATTTTGTGTAATTCTTTCTTTCTTTTGTTCATCTTTATTACTTTCCATTGCTTTGTCTTTAGGTCATTAAATTATTCCTCTTCTTCTAGCCTACTCTTCATGTCTTCTACTCTTTTGTCAAGTCCAGTGAGTAAGTATCCTTATGATCATTGCTTTAAATACTCCATCAGGCATGTTACTGTTTCGCTTAGATCTCTGGCTGTGACCCTTGACCTGTTTTTTCATTTGGGACGAATTCCTCTGTCTTCTTATTTTGTCTAAGTCCCTGTGCCTGTTTCTCTGTGTTAGGAGAGTCAGTTACATCTCCTGCTCTTAAGGGTAATGGTCGTATGAATAAGCAGTCCTGTAGTGTTCCCTGTTCCCCAGGGCCTAGAACGTCAAGGAGTGTTTTCAATGTGTGCTTCCTGTACTCTGCTGTTTTATCCCAGCCACTTTATCCTTCAGGCCAGTCATCTGCAGACTCTCTTTTCCTGTTGTGGGCAGTGTTTAGTCTGTCCTGAATGTAGCACATTTAACTTGGTGCACTCTGGTCTATATGTTAAATAAGACCTGTTGTCGTTTGTGCTGGAACAGAGGCCCTACAAAACTCCTATGTTGGGAGATGGTGTTGACAGGGGTCTGGACTCATCTTTTGGGGGTGGGCACTCACCATGATTGGACTGAGGCAAGTGTGACTGGGAAGGGCAGTTTTGCTGGAGTTGGAAGAGTGGGTGGTATAAGCAAGTTGGGTAGCAAGTGTCAGCACTGAGCTTGTTGCCATAGGTGGCCTGGTGGCTTATGTTGGGGGCAAGAGACAGAGATGGTGCCTTCTAATTCCTTTGTTCCCAGAGAGGTCTCTCAGTGAATGTTACCTCTCCAGGTCATGCTCTGAGGTGAGTAAAATTAACCTTCCCACTGTGTGCATTAGGTGCTCTTCAGATTGCTGTTTCCATGCTGTATGGCTGTATGTCCCTGGGAAGCTTGTCCTGCCTTCTTCTCTCCAGGAACAGTGCAATGCCCTCAGAGCTCTACCTCAGCTGAGCCTGCTGACCTTTAAAACTCCAAGGTTTAATCCCCTCTCCACTTGCTCCTTACAAGAAGTCAAGAAATTAGGCCCCTCTTGCTTTCCAAGCCAGTTGCTATGGGGACCTGTGTGCCAGTCCATCCCTTGCTCCACTCTGTGCCTTGGTTTCTTCCACCACCCCAGGGGCCAAGAGCTTTCTCTCTTCCAAACCACATTTCTATAATTCCCACTTTCCTCATTGTGACCTTCTCTCAGCCTTCAGTTGTGAAGCCCATTCTTCCAGTCTCTTGGTTGACTTCTGGGGCACTTAGGATGATTTGACTGCCATCAGTCACAATTGTGGGATGAGGTGAGCACAGGGTCCTCCCCTTCTGTTGTAACTCCCTCATAGAAAGGGAAACTGCAATTTAATGAGTTTTAATCAGTGCATACACTTGTGTAACCCACATCTCTATTATTTTTTTAAATTTATTTATTTATTTGACAGAGAGAGAGGCAGCAAGAGAGGGAATACAAGCAGGAGAGTGGGAGAGGGAGAAGCAGCCTTCCTGCTGAGCAGGGAGCCTGATGTGGGGCTCAATCCCTGGACCCTGGCAGTCCAGAAATTTCCCCCATGCTCCTTCCTAGTCAGTCACTTGCCCCTTCAAGAAGCAAAAACTCATCCAATCTTTTTCACCATAGAGTAGATTTTTTTCTAGAATTTCATGTAAATAAAATCACAGTGTTGTCTTTTGTGTATGTGTCTGACTTTTTCTCTCAGTAGTGTCTGAGATTCATCTATGTTGTTGCCTGTATCAATAATTTTATCAGCGAATAGTATTGCACTGTGTAAATATAAACAATTTATTTATTCATTTCACTGTTAATAGGCATTTGAGTTGTTTCCAGGTTGAGCTAATATGAATCAAGTTGCTAATTTTCTGTTGGACATAGGTTTTCATTTGTCTTACGTAAGTACCTAGGAGTGGAATTACTAGATCATAAGCTAGATAATTTTCTTTTATATGTCTAAATAATGTTGACATTTAATGTTATTAACTCTTCTATGCTGAAGCCATTGACAATACTTTTATCTACAGTTTGGCTTGAAAAGCTAATTGATGACACGTATTATTTTGACAATTTTTCACAGTGGGTCAAAGCTCATGCCAGGATAATATTTTCTTCTCTTTAGGGCCATTAACATTGCACTCTTTCCACCTTTTGCACTCCCCATCTCCCCTTCTTCTTTCTTGGATTGTTTGTCTCCTACTCATCCATCAAGTCTCACCTCAGACACTTTTCCTCCTAGAAGCCCACCCTGACCTTCCCAGTCTGGGTGAGATGACCCTCTACAAACTCCTTCATTTCCTTCTATCATAATATGTGTCACCCAGCTTTGTGAACATTGGTTTATATGTCCATCTTCTCTTTTCCATTGTGAGCTCTTGGAGAACAAGAATTATTTCCTATTATTCTTTGCATACCTGTTCTCTAAGCATGTTTGACTTAGTAGTTCCTCAGCAAATGTTGGTTGAATGAATAATTAAAGGTGAGGTAACTTACTCAAGGTCCATAGTGACTTAAAGGTAGAACAAAAATTTGAAGTTTTGTTTTTAAATTAATTGTTTTCCTCCTAATTTTTTGGGTTAAGAATTTTTTGAAGCTAAAACAAAATAAAACATTTTCCAAAATTATTTCAGATTAAGAGAGAAACTAGTAAAACCCTAAACATCAGATGTTAAGTATCCTAGAGACAGATAGTTGGGACCAGTGGTGGTATCATTAGATTTCTGTGCAACTAGATAGCAGAACTTGTGAGTTCAGAACCTCAAGAGGGCTTGAGAAGCTAAGGCAGGTAAAAAGTGAGAGTAGGACATGGGGATGAGGATCTTTGGGGACACTGAGCCTCTTCCCATGGGCTGCTCTTCCTAATGAGGACAGCACTGGCATCAGTTACAGCAATAGATAACAATACAGTTTTACTCACTATCTAGTTTTAGGTCACTTTGCCAGATTCTTCAGTATCCATGGTAACAAGTTGATCAACTAATTCCATACCTAGATTATACTTGAGGGGAAAGAGCTGTAAAATGTACAGCGGTATTTATAGATAGACACGTGTGGGAAACAATACCAGTGTCAGTCACTGTGAAACAAAACAAACTTTATTATTGTTTTCTTCCCCAACCATTGTTCTAAGTGATATTTCATTTTAAAAGCTACATTTTAAAAAAGCTACATTTTGAAAGCCGGGGTGGTACAGTATTCAGTATTCTTTAATTCCTGTTGAGATTGAAATGGAATTCTAGCTGTTAAGAATTGCAGAGTGGGACCCAACCAAACCAACCAAACAACAACAAAAAAACCAAACAGTGTTAAATATGATACCAAAGCTTCTGATCAGGTTCACACTCTATCATCTGATTTATCTATCATATTTCTAGAGTGCAGAATGGTTGACTAAGGCACATTAGTGAGGATGTTAATAATAGTAAATCCAGTATTCCTGGGTTCAACCCAGGGTATATTTATGTATTTATTTTTTCCTCAGAGCAGCAGTAGTACCAGAGTATGGACAGATGGCCAGTGAAGCAAGATTTTTTAAATTCAATCTCTCTGCTATGTTTATAATAAAGAATCACAAATTTTGATTATTGAACTGGGTTTTTATCTTTTCTAAGAGTTAAAACCACCCCCCTCTAGCCTTCCATTTGTTTTCTTTTTCCCTTCTGCTTGCGTTTTCTTTTTTTGGATTCAGCCAAGTTTCCTGAGTCATGTTGATTATAGATTGGAATCTGATTCCATGTGTAGGATATATTTATTATTATAAAACATTTTTTAAATCCAATAGACTTTTAAAACCCAAAGACTTTTCGCAAAATTTAGGCAATCCTCTTTCAATTACTGCTACCAGACAGTGTCACAAAATTAACCCAAAAAAGCAAATTGTGTGCTTTAATTTTTTACAAGAAAATTGTTTTTCATTTCCCAAAATGACAAATAATGTGAAACAGTAGGAAATGATTAGTTGCCTTCAGCAGCATCACAAATTAATTTATTGATTTAAAAAAATCAGTTAGCATGAAAGTAATGATGAAAATATCTGGCATCTTTGTAGTACTTTCCATCAAATTTTGCAGACATGAACTATGCTAATTCAAATCCTATAAATGCAGTTATATCACAGCTATATTAATAAAGACACAATATTAAAAATAAATACGACTTTCAAAAATAAGAAAGAATTCTGTTCTTTCTGAATAGAGAGAGAGAAAATTCAGCTAGGCAATTACGTTTTTGTTTGTACCTGTAGATACAACCTGATTTATTAGTCAGAACTGTTCTATTTTCTCTTCTTTCAGGCTACCTTGGAAGGGGAATTATGAGTTAGGAAGCACAGAGGGGGCCAACCTCAGGTAAGCTCTAGCTTTGTCTGTATTCAGATTAAGTAACATCCTCATGTTTAAATTGCCTCTTTTAGCATCTCCCATGATTGTTGGTAAATTGGTCCATGCCATAAAGAGGATATATTTTATAGGGCCTGGCTTCCATGAATATCAATCATGACTTTCTTCAAATTAAGAGAGGTGTTTATGAATTGTTTTTTTTTTTTTGTGCATCATTATATGAAATATCTGTCTAAAGACTTTATAGGGAAGGGATATAGACATTAGATCCTATATATTTCAGCTGTTTTCCTTCACATACTCTTCATTTGAGATTTTTTCTAGTATATTCTTTTTCAGTAAAGAAGTAATTGCATTTAGATTTTTATAAAATATTTTATCTACACTTATTTCAGTATATATTTAAAAAATAAGGACCCTTAAAAAAACTTCTCCTCATTATAATTCTCACATCTGGAACATGAATGACCTGAATTTAAGTTTTGAAATGTTGGGAAATAGATTGGTCTATATTATAACCAATATTAGAGGAATTGCCAGTGACAAGAATAATAATAATCATTGATGAAGAATAGGGGTCACACCTTTGTTGAAGCTGAAAATATTCTCTGTTGCAACTCTGGTATCAAATAGAATATTTAATTCACATAATCATTTGATATCTGCACTGAGAAGCCAATATAAATAAATGGGAAGATAATTTGGGAAGAATTGTGAGGTTATTTCAAAGAATTAACAATTGAAATTCCTCTATGCCTTGATCTTATCAATCCTGTTAATTCCCAAGTTTGAGCAAAATCCCATTATACATATTCAGTGTCCTATTCCTCAGTTACTATTTCTGGAGTTCACTCTATGTGTATTATTAATTTAAATTCTGTCAAACCTTTAATGTACTTTTGTGGATTTTTAATTGATCTGTATTTGATTTCCCATCAGATTTAATGTTGTTTGTGATCCCTCTATCACATCAGATAGAAAATAGAGAGTCAAGACATATCTAGATGAGTCCCATGAGGACTACCAAAGGGCAAGAGTGTAAGGTATGAAGCTGGGGGGCACATTTCAGGGATCAAATCCTAGTAGGAACCCATTATCATAGTCCAGACAGCGAGATCAAAGTCACAACTTTAAACTCAGGACCAGATGGAGAGTAGGAATTGAACAATAAATTAGTTAAAAATTATCTGGAAAATCCCCACATATTTGGGATTTAAATAACACATTCTAAATAGTCTATGGGTGATAGAAGAAATCACAAGAACATTTGGAAAATATTTTGAACTGAGTGAAAATGAATATACAGCATAAAAACTCATTGGATGAAGCCAAAGCAATGCTTATAGACAAATTTATAATATTATATGCTTATATTAGACAAGAAGAAAGGTATCAAATCAATGATCTTAAAAAAAAAACACACACCTGAAAAAGAAGGGCAAATTTAGCTCACGATAAGCAGGAAGGAAATAATGAAGATAAAAGCAGACTTGACTGAAAGAGTAAACAGAAAAACAACTGAGAAAAATCAGTGAAATTAAAAACTGTTTCTTTTGAAAGATTAATAATACTGATAGTACTTTATCCAGACTGAGCAGGAAAAAAAGGGGGGGGGGGAGAAAACGCTGATAATCAATATTACAAATGAAAAAGGGAACCTCACGACAGATCCAACAAATTAGATTATCTTTTTTACACATTCAGTGAGCCTATCCTTACTTTGGTTTCCATTGTCACTGGCATATAAAGGATAATAAAGGTGTATTATGAACAATTTATATGAAATTGAAAAACTCCTTAAAGAGGCCCAAACCACCAAACTTGCTGAAGAAGAAATAGAATACATGAATAGTCCAATAACTATAAAAGTAATTAAATTTGTATTCATTTAGCTGGGTCCACACTAAATACAAAGCTATTGTGCAATAAGATGTTCAAGGCTGTTGAACAAAAGCTCTCCCACACTCTACCTATTTACTTTAAAATATCTCTTTGAACTCATCCAACCAGTTTTCTGTCCCTCTGGACTTTGAAGAAAAGCATTCCTAGTCACTGATTCCCAAATATACTTGGTTTTATTCATGCAAGCATGATGAAAGGAATAAAGTCATGGAAAACTTCACAGAGGAAATAAAATTTGATTTGATTACTAAAGGATGAGGAGAAAAGGTTGTGTAGCAGTTGTAGTACTATGCTAGAATACTCTCAATACACATCCATAATGGCTTCCATCCAGGGAAGGGCCACAGAAGTGTAAACTATATCCTAGAGTGCTACATTTCTTTCATCTAGAAAGCTGTTGGAAACCAGATTAAATACTCAGTAAATGCCTAACAAACATAATTTATTGGGAATAAAGATTTATTTTCTTTTAAGGATAATTTGGTCAGAGCAAGATTTAGAAGAAGAGTCTTAAAAAGTTGTCAAGGGGGCACCTGGGTGGCTCGTGGGTTAAAGCCTCTGCCTTTGTCTCAGGTCATGATCTCAAGGTTCTGGGATCAAAGCCCGCATAGGGCTCTCTGCTCAGCGGGGAGCCTGCTTCCCCCTTTCTCTCTGCCTGCCTCTCTGCCTACTTGTGATCTCTCTCTCTGTCAAATAAATAAATAAAATCTTAAAAAGAAATGTCAGGGGATTGAAAAAGAAATTCTGGCGTAGCTAAATGACTAGCTTGGGACCTCAAACAAAAGAAGAATAAATAAGTATTTTCTAATACAGATTAGATTTCTAATACAGATTAGTATTTTTTTTAAATATCACTTATTTATTTATTTATTTATTTTTATTGTTACTACAATTTTTTTTTTCCAGTGTTCCAAGATTCATTCCCCATTCCCCACACCCAGTGCTCCACGCTTTAGGTGTCCCTAGTACCCACCACCAGGCTCCCCATCCCTCCACCCCCCTCCCTCCAAGTCCCTCAGTTTGTTTCTGTGTCCAAAGTCTCTGTTGTTTCATTTCCCTCCCTAGATTACCCTAGTTCCCATTTACTTTCCTTCTCCCACTGTCCTCCAATTTACCCCTCATGCACCGCAAGTAAGTGAACCCATGTGATACTTGACTTTCTCTTCTTGGCTTATTTCACTCAGCATAATCTCTTCCAGTCCAGTCCATGTTGCTACAAAAGTTGGATATTCATTCTTTCTGATGGAGGCATAGTATTCCATTGTATATATGTACCACATCTTCTTTATCCATTCATCTGTTGAAGGGCACCTTGGCTCTTTCCACAGTTTGGCGATTGTGGCCATTGCTGCAATGAACATTGGGGTGCATATGGCCTTTCTTTTCACTACATCCGTATCTTTGGGGTAAATGCTCAGTAGTGCAATTGCAGGGTCATAGAGTAGCTCTATCTTTAATTTTTTAAGGAATCTCCACACTGTTTTCCAAAGTGACTGCACCAGTTTACATTCCCACCAACAGTGTAAGAGGGTTCCCCTTTCTCCGCAGCCTCTCCAACACTTGTTGTTTTTTGTCCTGTTAATTTTGGCCATTCTGACTGGTGTAAGGTGGTATCTCAGTGTGGTTTTGATTTGAATTTCCCTGATAGCTAGTGACGCTGAACATTTTTTTCATGTGTCTGTTAGCCGTTTGTATATCTTCTACGGAGAAGTGCCTCTTCATGTCTCTTGCCCATTTTCTGATGTGTTCATCTTCTTTTTGGGTGTTGAGTTTGAGTAGTTCCTTATAGATCTTGGATACCAGCCCTTTGTCTGTAGTGTCATTTGCAAATATCTTCTCCCATTCTGTGGGTTGCCTCTGTGTTTTGTTGATTGTTTCCTTTGCTGTACAGAAGCTTTTTATTTTGATGAAGTCCCAGAAGTTCATTTTCGCTTTTGTCTCCTTTGCCTTTGGAGGCATGTCTTGAAAGAAGTTGCTGTGGCCGATGTCAAAGAGGTTACTGCCTATGTTCTCTTCCAGGATTTTGATGGATTCCTGCCTCACATTGAGGTCTTTCATCCATTTCGAGTTTGCCTTTGTGTGTGGTGTAAGAGAATGGTCTAGTTTCATTCTTCTATATGTAACTGTCCAATTTTCCCAGCACCATTTATTGCAGAGACTGTCTTTTTTCCACTGGATATTTTTTCCTGCTTTGTCAAAGATGATTTGCCCATAGATTTGTGGGTCCATATGTGGGCTCTCCACTCTGTTCCATTGGTCTATTTCTCTGTTTTTGTGCCAGTACCATGCTGTCTTGGTAATCACAGCTTTGTAATAAAGCCTGAAGTCAGGTAATGAGATGCCCCCAGCTTT